>SJYA01003130.1:1560019-1645024 GCA_006410615.1 Neotragus moschatus | reverse complement strand
TCTTTCTGGCTTACTTCACTCTGTATAATCGGCTCCAGTTCCATCCACCTCATTTGAACTGATTCAAATGTATTCCTTTTAATGGCTGAGTAATACTCCATTGTGTATATGTACCAAAGCTTTCTTATCCATTCATCTGCTGATGGACATCTAGGTTGTTTCCATGTCCTGGCTATTATAAACAGTGCTGCGATGAACATTGGGGTACATGTGTCTCTTTCAATTCTAGTTTCCTCAGTGTGTATGCCCAGCAGTGGGATTGCTGGGTCATATGGCAGTTCTGTTTCCAGTTTTTTAAGGAATCTCCACACTGTTCTCCATAGTGGCTGTACTAGTTTGCATTCCCACCAACAGTGTAAGAGGGTTCCCTTGTCTCCACACCCTCTCCAGCATTTATTGCTTGTAGACTTTTGGATCACAGCCATTCTGACTGGTGTGAAATGGTACCTCATTGTGGTCTTGATTTGCATTTCTCTGATAAAAAGTGATTTTGAGGATCTTTTCATGTGTTTGTTAGCCATCCATATGTCTTCTTTGGAGAAATGCCTATTTAGTTCTTTGGCCCATTTTTTGATTGGGTCTTATATTTTTCTGGAATTGAGCTGCATAAGTTGTTTGTATATTTTTGAGATTAGTTGTTTGTCAGTTGCTTCATTTGCTATTATTTTCTCCCATTCATAAGGCTGTCTTTTCACCTTGCTTATAGTTTCCTCTGTTGTGCAGAAGCTTTTAATTTTAATTAGATCCCATTTGTTTATTTTTGCTTTTATTTCCAGTATTCTGGGGTTTAATTCTGTTGAGTCCTCTTCAGCTATTGTATTTAAACATCTCTTATTCTCCATTTTTATAATATCTTGTTTCAAGGATGTATTATATTTTAAAATTTGTCTAAGAATAGGAATCCAACTTTTATTTTTTTCTGATGTCGTCTTGTCTAAACTAAGACTCTTTACTCCAGTGTGAGCTATTCTTTCATGTTGGTTTTTTAAAATTTATTTTACCTTTATGTATAAAAGTAAGAGTAATCTATGAGTCTCTTCATATATCTCTGTGAATGGGACTAATTTCATTCAGAAAAGTGAGACAGGAAGTAAGTGAACAGAGGAAATTAGAAGTTTACAAAACCATAGGAAGCACTGGAGTTGTGTTTTAGATCCAGGAAGTTGGTCCTGGTGTTTAGAAAATCAGCAAGTTCAGGGACCAGAGCCCTGAGTGACTCGCAAGAGGACCCGAGAGCCATGTTGGCAGAGGCGCACTTCCGCCGTCTGCGGAAGCCGTGCCTGTCTTCTCCTCCTCCGCCTTCCAGAGCTTGTGCAGGTGCCGCCTCTGAGTCAGTCTAGGAAATGTACTTTCCAGGCTTCCTGCCTGTGCATAAAGGGAAGCAGACGCGTTTTTGAGATGCTCACAGCAGCTCACACAACTGCTGTTGAATTTGCATTCTAATCGGCAGGTGGGAATCTGGTGGGAACTTCACTTGCGGCTCTTTTCTAGCCTGGTCTCCCACCCGACTGAAAAACAGGACTGGGGACCTATGAACAGAGGTGATGTCATGCTGATTAGTAAACCCTCTTTGCAGTGAATAGATAAGGAGCTAGCTGTCAAACTCCAAATCCCCCAGGAACAAAACAAAGAAAGATTTATTCTGGAATGTCAGCATCCATNACCCGACTGAAAAACAGGACTGGGGACCTATGAACAGAGGTGATGTCATGCTGATTAGTAAACCCTCTTTGCAGTGAATAGATAAGGAGCTAGCTGTCAAACTCCAAATCCCCCAGGAACAAAACAAAGAAAGATTTATTCTGGAATGTCAGCATCCATACTGGGAGCAGTAGCTTTCCCCAGACACTTTCTATTTGTCCAGAGAAGAACTAGGGTTTGACACTGGGGTAATAGCAGCTCTCAGCTGCTTCCCATATTGGATAAAGATGGGGAGTAAGTGCTGATTCGATTGGTCTTTCTCTTTGGCTGCGCCCCACGACCTCAGCCCTCAGCAGTCCCTGCAGACCCGAGCCTGGGACCTTTCAGAGCCTCATGGGTGGACAGCCCTTCCCCTGTTCTCAGCCTTTCAGCACACAGCAGTGGAGTAAGCTGTGTACACCCTGCCCCTCAACAATTTTCACAAGTCCGTTGTGATCACTTCTTATGGTGGATGCCCAATTGCAGTGTTGTTTTTCATAGTTTAGGTTTATTCCTTATTGTATTTCTGGACTTTTATATCACTGAGGCCCTAGTGTAACAGAGGGCAAATGCAAATGCCTAATCTGCCATTTATCTTAATAAGTTTTGCCTGCTTTGGAGGCGTATTTGGCTTCTTGATATGGAACTCTGTCTCATATTTGTAACCTGGTTTCCACAGCCATACAGCACATGTGCGAAGTCCCATGTCTCCAATGGAAACTGAATTATCTTCTGAGCTGAGACGCTCACTTTTGACTGTTTCTTTGTAGACCTCAAAGACCTCCCTCCCCACTCTCTTCTTCTGTGTATGTGAACAGTCCATCAGGGCCACATGAAATCTAGTTTTCTTTGTCACCCTGAATCCAGCTAATTGCAACTTTCTCCCTTTTTTGAATTTTAATTGAAGTATTATTACATGATAAAGACGTGTGTCTATACAGGACACGTGTCTATATTACATTTAGTGCCACATCTATACAAGATGAAAAGGGAAAGGGAAAGCCCTTCAGTTCTGTCCGACTATTTGCAACACCATGGACTATACAGGAATTCTCCAGGCCAGAATACCGGAGTGGGTAACCTTTCCCTCCTCCAGGGGATCTTCCCAACTCAGGGATTGAACCCAGATCTCCCACACTGCAGCCGGATTCTTTACCAGCTGAGCCACCTGGGAAGTCCAAAAATACTGCCGTAGGTAGCCTATGCCTTCTTCAGTGGATCTTCCTGACCCAGGAATCAAACCAGGTCGTCGTCTTTGCATGAGGATTCCTTACCAACTGAGCTATGAGGGAAGCTCAATGCAAGATGATGTGGCACTAAATGTAATATACTTTTCATGATATAATTATTCATAGAGTCTGATTAAGTAATGCCCTAGTTGATTCCAGAAGTTATTTAGGGTAAACCATATAAAACTGAACTATAATTGGATTTAATGTGCTGAAATCAGTGCCTTTTTTTTTAAGGGCATAGCACGGTGCTGGAGATACAATAAAATATCGATACACATATGGGGTGTGTGTTCATTCACTCAGTCATGTCTAACTCTTTGCGACCCCATGGACTGTAGCCTATCAGGCTCCTCTGTCCATGGGATTCTCCAGACAAGAATANGCAGCTCACACAACTGCTGTTGAATTTGCATTCTAATCGGCAGGTGGGAATCTGGTGGGAACTTCACTTGCGGCTCTTTTCTAGCCTGGTCTCCCACCCGACTGAAAAACAGGACCGGGGACCTATGAACAGAGGTGATGTCATGCTGATTAGTAAACCCTCTTTGCAGTGAATAGATAAGGAGCTAGCTGTCAAACTCCAAATCCCCCAGGAACAAAACAAAGAAAGATTTATTCTGGAATGTCAGCATCCATGCTGGGAGCAGTAGCTTTCCCCAGACACTTTCTGTTTGTCCAGAGAAGAACTAGGGTTTGACACTGGGGTGATAGCAGCTCTCAGCTGCTTCCCATATTGGATAAAGATGGGGAGTAAGTGCTGATTCGACTGGTCTTTCTCTTTGGCTGCGCCCCACGACCTAAGCCCTCAGCAGTCCCTGCAGACCCGAGCCTGGGACCTTTCAGAGCCTCATGGGTGGACAGCCCTTCTCCTGTTCTCAGCCTTTCAGCACACAGCAGTGGAGTAGGCTGTGTACACCCTGCCCCTCAACAATTTTCACAAGTCTGTTGTGATCACTTCTTATGCNTAAGTGCTGATTCGACTGGTCTTTCTCTTTGGCTGCGCCCCACGACCTAAGCCCTCAGCAGTCCCTGCAGACCCGAGCCTGGGACCTTTCAGAGCCTCATGGGTGGACAGCCCTTCTCCTGTTCTCAGCCTTTCAGCACACAGCAGTGGAGTAGGCTGTGTACACCCTGCCCCTCAACAATTTTCACAAGTCTGTTGTGATCACTTCTTATGCTGGATGCCCAATTGCAGTGTTGTTTTTCATAGTTTAGGTTTATTCCTTATTGTATTTCTGGACTTTTATATCACTGAGGCCCTAGTGTAACAGAGGGCAAATGCAAATGCCTAATCTGCCATTTATCTTAATAAGTTTTGCCTGCTTTGGAGGCGTATTTGGCTTCGTGATATGGAACTCTGTCTCATATTTGTAACCTGGGTTCCATAGCCATACAGCACATGTGCGAAGTCCCACGTCTCCAATGGAAACTGAATTATCTTCTGAGCTGAGACGCTCACTTTTGACTGTTTCTTTGTAGACCTCAAAGACCTCCCTCCCCACTCTCTTCTTCTGTGTATGTGAACAGTCCATCAGGGCCACATGAAATCTAGTTTTCTTTGTCACCCTGAATCCAGCTAATTGCAACTTTCTCCTTTTTTGAATTTTCATTGAAGTATTATTACATGATAAAGACGTGTGTCTATACAGGACACGTGTCTATATTACATTTAGTGCTACATCTATACAAGATGAAAAGTGAAAGGGCAAGTCCTTCAGTTCTGTCCGACTATTTGCAACACCATGGACTCTACAGGAATTCTCCAGGCCAGAATACCGAAGTGGGTAACCTTTCCCTCCTCCAGGGGATCTTCCCAACTCAGGGATTGAACCCAGATCTCCCACACTGCAGCCGGATTCTTTACCAGCTGAGCCACCTGGGAAGTCCAAAAATACTGCCGTAGGTAGCCTATGCCTTCTTCAGTGGATCTTCCTGACCCAGGAATCAAACCAGGTCGTCGTCTTTGCATGAGGATTCCTTACCAACTGAGCTATGAGGGAAGCTCAATGCAAGATGATGTGGCACTAAATGTAATATACTTTTCATGATATAATTACTCATAGAGTCTGATTAAGTGATGCCCTAGTTGATTCCAGAAGTTATTTAGGGTAAACCATATAAAACTGCACTATAATTGGATTTAATGTGCTGAAATCAGTGCCTTTTTTTTAAGGGCATAGCACGGTGCTGGAGATACAATAAAATATCGATACACATATGGGATGTGTGTTCATTCACTCAGTCATGTCTGACTCTTTGCGACCCCATGGACTGTAGCCTATCAGGCTCCTCTGTCCATGGGATTCTCCAGACAAGAATACTGGAGTGTGTAGCCATTTCCTTCTCCAGGAGACCTTCCTGACCCAGGGATCAAACCCATGTCTCCTGCATTGTAGGCGAATTCTTTACCACTGAGCCACCAGGGAAACCCACACATATGATCAATTTAAATTTACTCTGTAACCAACTTATATCTCCCCCGAACATACTTTATTTTTAATTATCTTGCTCATCTTTTTTTTTTTCTTTTCTGAATCTCCCAGGGAATATAGCTGCAGATGTCAAAGAAATCAGAAGACAGTGAAAAGAAAGTGGAAACAATTTTAAAAGGTATTAATAATTGATACCCAGTGAGTCCCCCTCCTCTTCCTTATTACTTTCATAAATTCCATTTCTCTTTCTTTGTTAGACAATGAGCGTTAGCCTTTTCCTATAGTAGTTTGGTGCAAAGTGGTTAAATGAGAATTTTTATAAGGCTGAAGCAATTTCATAGCCTGTCCTGTTAAATTCACATAACTTTAGTGAGCTTTCCAACTTGAACATGTTCTGTGTCCTGTTTTTAATTTTTATAACAAAGAATTGTGCACTGATAAAGAGTGAAGTGAAACCTTTTGTTTCAGTGACTGGGGAAAGAGATGGGAGTAGCATTTCCAATGTTAAGAGAGAGTACATCTCTCTGGCTAGACACCAAAGGACATTGCTGTGGGTTTTTGACAGACTTGTTACATTATTAAAGTCCATCTCTTTCCTAGGAGCACACATCATTACAACAATAATCTCTGTAGGAAAACCTTCTTCCTGTTTTTGGCTGGAGGCATCCCTGCATCTTTGAAACGATTATTTTGGTTGTTACTCAGAAGTTCCCTGAAGAGCCAGCAGCTTTCTCTATGGTGTTTGAGCTTTGACCTTGAGCAATTTTTATGACATATTATTTAATGATCTTTAAAGGCATGCTTTATTCATTTTTCTTATCTAATATTCACATTGAAACTAAAACTTAGAAATGAATGACAAGAAGGGAAAATTTAAATGAGGGCCCAAATTTAGCTTTTTCACTCTGTTTAAATATTTTCATTAGCAGAGGTGTTATTTTGTGTGAATTTTCTTAAGTTTTTCCTTCCTCTTTCCAGGTGTGGATTAAAATTTTATATAAAAATTAAAGTACAATGTGAATTAACAGATAATAATGGTAAGTCATTATTTAAAAAATAATACATAGAATTTTAAGACATGAATGCTACCATATAAATTAAGTATATTGTATCCTTATATCCATCTAACATTNCTTTTCTGAATCTCCCAGGGAATATAGCTGCAGATGTCAAAGAAATCAGAAGACAGTGAAAAGAAAGTGGAAACAATTTTAAAAGGTATTAATAATTGATACCCAGTGAGTCCTTCTCCTCTTCCTTATTACTTTCATAAATTCCATTTCTCTTTCTTTGTTAGACAATGAGCATGAGCCTTTTCCTATAGTAGTTTGGTGCAAAGTGGTTAAATGAGAATTTTTATAAGGCTGAAGCAATTTCATAGCCTGTTCTGTTAAATTCACATAACTTTAGTGAGCTTTCCAACTTGAACATGTTCTGTGTCCTGTTTTTAATTTTTATAACAAAGAATTGTCCACTGAGAAAGAGTGAAGTGAAACTTTTGTTTCAGTGACTGGGGAAAGAGATGGGAGTAGCATTTCCAGTGTTAAGAGAGAGTACATCTCTCTGGCTAGACACCAAAGGACATTGCTGTGGGTTTTTGACAGACTTGTTACATTATTAAAGTCCATCTCTTTCCTAGGAGCACACATCATTACAACAATAATCTCTGTAGGAAAACCTTCTTCCTGTTTTTGGCTGGAGGCATCCCTGCATCTTTGAAACGATTATTTTGGTTGTTACTCAGAAGTTCCCTGAAGAGCCAGCAGCTTTCTCTATGGTGTTTGAGCTTTGACCTTGAGCAATTTTTATGACATATTATTTAATGATCTTTAAAGGCATGCTTTATTCATTTTTCTTATCTAATATTCACATTGAAACTAAAACTTAGAAATGAATGACAAGAAGGGAAAATTTAAATGAGGGCCCAAATTTAGCTTTTTCACTCTGTTTAAATATTTTTCATTAGCAGAGGTGTTATTTTGTGTGAATTTTCTTAAGTTTTTCCTTCCTCTTTCCAGGTGTGGATTAAAATTTTATATAAAAATTAAAGTACAATGTGAATTAACAGATAATAATGGTAAGTCATTATTTAAAAAATAATACATAGAATTTTAAGACATGAATGCTACCATATAAATTAAGTATATTGTATCCTTATATCCATCTAACATTCATCTGTAACATGAATGATGTGACTGTATATAATGTTCACATATTATATATCTCATGTACCAGGAGATTTAAATTAGACCTGGATATTCTCAGAAAGCCAGCTAAATCCCTGATTGAAATGAACACTCTAAGCAACTAAGGATTATCACTCCCTGTGATAGGAAGCAGGCAAATGATTGAAGTAAGTGGAAAAAGTAGATCCTTTATTTTCCCTTTTCTTTTGGCCTTTGTTTTAGAGTCTTAAAAATCTGTTCTTAGTAATATGTAAGTAAGCTATAATCATATTCTTTTCAAATTTATTTTTTAACTTTAAATTCTAAGTTTTAATGCTATAGGCCAGAACTCTTCAATGGAACTCTCTGCAATAATAGAAATCCTGTATAGCCATACTGTCTAATAAGGTAACCACTAGCCACATGTAGTTAGTGAACACCCCAGAAACGTGACTTCTGTCATTTAAATTTAGTACTGTGATTCATGGAGTCGCAAAGAGTTGGACATGACTGAACTGAACTGATATTAGCATAGCTGTAGACTAGTGAAGAAGAGAATGGCAACCCATTCCAGTATTCTTGCCTGGAGAATCCCATAGACAGAGGAGCTTGATGGGCTACAATCCAGGGGTCCCAAAGAGTTGGACACAACTGAACCACTAAACCACCACCACCAATCTATTGAAAGTATCAATTTTCCAGTGTTTAACAGTGGCTGAATGAAAAGATGCTCAACATTGCTCATTATTCAGTTCAGTTCAGTTGCTCAGTTGTGTCCAACTCTTTATGACCCCATGAATTGCAGCACACCAGGCCTCCCTGTCCATCACCAACTCCTGGAGTTCACCCAAACTCATGTCCTTTGAGTCGGTGATGCCATCCAGCCATCTCATCCTCTGTCTTCCCTTTCTCTTCCTGTCCCCAATCCCTCCCAGCATCAGAGTCTTTTCCAGTGAGTCAACTTTTCACATGAGGTAGCCAAAGTATTTAGTGAAATCCAAATAAAAACTACAATGAGGTATCACCTCCCACCAATCAAAATGGCCATCATCAAAAAGTCTACAAACAATAAATGCTGGAGAGGGTGTGGATAAAACGGAACACTCTTGCACTGTTGGTGGGAATATAAACTGATACAGTGACTATGGAAGACAGCATGGAGATTCCTTAAAAAATTAGGAATAAAACCACTGTATGACCCAGAAATCCCACTCCGAGGCATACATGCTGAGCAAACCAAAACTGAAAAAGACACATGTATCCCATTGTTCATTGCAGCACTGTTTACAATAGCTAGAACATGGAAGCAACCTAGATGTCCATCGACAGATGAATGGATAAAGAAGTTGTGGTACATATACGCAAAGGAATATTACTCAGCCATAAAAAGCAATGCATCTGAGTCAGTTCTAATGAGATGGATGAACCTAGAACCTGTTATACAGAGTGAAGTAAGTCAGAAAGAGAAAGATAAATATCTTATGCTAATGCAGATATATGGAATCTAGAAAAATGGTACTGAAGAATTTATTTACAGGGCAGTAGTGGAGAAACAGACATAGAGAATAGACTTATGGACGTGAGGAGAGGGTAAGATGTGTGGAAAGAGTAACATGGAAACTTACATTACCATATGTAAAATAGATAGCTAATGAGCATTTGCTGTGTGGCTCAGGAAAACTCAAACTGGGGCTCTGTTTCAACCTAGAGGGGTGGGATGAAGGGAGATGGGAGGGAGGTTCAAAAGGGAGGGGAATATGTATACATATGGCTGACTCATGTTGGGGTTTGACAGAAAACAACAAAATTCTGTAAAGCAATTATCCTTCAAATAAAAAAAAAGAGTAGCTGAAGTGTAAGATGTTTCTTAATTATACAAGGATGATTTTTTGAAAAGATATTAAGAACTTTTTGTCATGCATATATTGAACTAATTTTAAAGCACTTTTAAAATAGAGTAGCATATATAAATATGTATTGAATATACATATTCATGCATATATATTTATATATAAACCAGAAAGAATTTGCAAGGCTTGGTTATATAGTAATATTACCCCAAAACTGAAGAAGTTGTATGGCTGAAAAAAAAAATGTCAGTGAGTACTGGTACATGTCTAGTAATGAAACACAAAAACTTTAACTTAAAAATAAATCCCACCCTACATGCGATATCAAAAAGCACAGGTGGTACTGAATTTTAATGAATCTTGATAACTAAAAATGTAAGGCACTGTAAAATAAGTTTGATTGAATTCTTCTGAAGGTAACCATAATTCTTGCAGACAGTTCACCAAAAAGAAGCGAACTATAAATAAAATAGTAATTTTGAAGAAAATTCAGTGTCATGCTCTGGCATTCAGAAAAGTAAATATTGTATACCTACTAACAGGTGAATGAGAGTAATAACTTGCTGATCAAAATTGTTAATAAAATAACTCAAACTTTATCTCTGATCAGTCTTGTGAAATAAGATTTACTGCTCAGTTCTAGGAGAACAGAATGACCAACAAGCTCTGAAATTTGTTTTTGAAGTGATGGTACGTGGTGCCTCTTGCCATCACTAAGGATTGCATATGCCCCCTCACCTTTTATCTTTGATGCTAAGCCTTGCCTTGTCAGTATTTGCTCTTTAGATAGATAACAATTTGGAGAGAAATAGGTCTTTTCACTGGGACATACATAGATGTATAGAATTTTCACATACACCTAATGCTTCAGTCAAGGTCTAAGCATTACTGTAGGTCTGCATGTAATGTGTGTGAGGGGTACATTTGGGAAAAGGAAGGTAGAAGATGTGCGTGTGTGTGTGTGTGTGTGTGTATAATTTTATTTATTTATGGCTATGCCAGGTCTTCATTGCTGTGCTGGCTTTCTCTAGTTGTGGAGAGTGGGGCTACTCTAGTTGTGGGTGCAGGCTTCTCATTGCAGTGGCTTCTCCTGTGAAGTACGGGCTCTAGGGAGTGTGGGTTTCAGTAGCTGGGGGTTCGTCTCTGGAGCACAGGCTCAGGAGTTATGGGGCATGGGCTTAGTCACTCTGCAGCACATGGGATCTGCCCAGATCAGAAATCTAACCTGCATCCCTTGCATTGGCAGGTGGGTTCTTTACCACTGAGCCACCTAGGAGTCCCGGAAGGTAGAAAATGTTTAATCTGTGAGAGTCGTGAGTTAAAAGATGCAGGTCTGAATCCCATTGCATGCGCTGTTATGATAAGGAGCAAAATCCAAGACAACGTGATAGGTTGTATTTAAAAATTATTTATTGAACCAAGCTGAATCTTAATGTACATTTGGCACAGTGAGGTACTAGCTCCTGTAGCTCTGAATATATTTCTTCATTGCTGCTAAATCTATAACTGTAGTTTGACAGGATGATAAAGAATTATGTTTTTGTTCTTTCTGCAATTTGTTTAAAATTTGTTTGCAAGTGTGTGCATTAGAAAGAAACACAAATCAATTGGTCAAGAGATTGTTATTCTTCTGACTCTTCCCCTTTATCTCTCTGTGATCTGCAACAAATAATGTTCTTGGATCTCAGAAAATTAGATACATGTTCTCTATGATGCATTTAATTAAGAAATAATTCCCCGAGATGAAAGAGACAATGCATTATACAAGCAGTACTGTTCCCAGAAGAGACATCTGTATTAGTTTGCTAGGGTTGATCTAACAAATTACCACAAACTAGATGGTTTAAACCAAAAAAACCTTATTAGTTCATATATTGTGTGTATTAGTTGCTCAGTTGTGTCTGACTCTTTGCAATCCCATGGACTATAGCCCACCAGGCTCCTCTGTCTGTGAGATTTCCCAGGTAAGAATACTGGAGTGGGCAGCCATTCCCTTCTCCAGGAGATCTTCCTGACCCAGGGATCAAACCTGGGTCTCCTGCATTGCAGGCAGACTCTACTGTCTGAGCCACCAGGGAAGCCCTCTCACATATACCGGCTTGGCCAAAAAGTTCATTCAAGTTATCCATAAGATATTATGGATAAATCCAAATGAGCTTCTTGGCCAACCCAATAGTTCTGGGAATTGGAAATAGAGATATTGACAGGGCCATGCTGACTCCGAAGGCTCTAGGGGAAGATCCTTTCTCGCCTCACCCTAGCCGCTGATACTGATGGCGATTCTTGGTGTTTTTTGGCTTAGAGATGCGTCATTCCCATCTCGGTCTCTGTCTTCTTGTGATCTTCTCCCTGGATGTCAATGCCTCTGTGTCCACATTTCTCTTTTCTTATAAGGACACCATTCTAATCCCGTATGACCTTATCTTACCTTGAGCACATCTGCAGAGACTCTGTTTGTAAATAAGTCGCCTTCACAGCTCTTGGGGCTTAAGAATTGAATGCATCTTTTAGGAGACACAGCTGAACCCACAGGAACACCAGAAGACACAGTCTATTTCTGTTGAATGAGACACAAGTCTCAAATAAAGGAGTGATTAAATCCTGATATCTAGACACAGTGAGGGAGGAATAATGGACACACAATATGAATATATTTCATATCTATTGATATAAAAGTATGTACATGTACATAGACATAAACTGACATTCATTATGAATGCTAGAAATATGAAATAAAACAGAAAAGCCTATTTTAGTTTGAATGAAATCGACTCATTTCCATGGAAAGGCATGAAGAAGGTCTCAGTAGGGAGAAGTCAGCTTGAAAAGTCCCAGAACCTCCATGAGCTGACCTTTAACTTGGACTCACCACAGGCCCATGACTGCCCTCAGTTTTGAATTCTCAGAGAATGGGATCTTAGTAGTATTTCCCAATTGTTGGGACTCCCCATGTGCAACCTCAGGTTAGTGTGGTTCAAGGGAAGTGAGTATAGCAATGCAGCATCCCATCCATTTCCAGTAGCACCCCTTAGAGTCAAACTGAAAAAAACTAACATTACTTGTTTCAGAAAAGTTCAGTTCGGTCATTCAGTTGTGTCCAGCTCCTTGCAACCCCATGGTCTGCAGCATGCCAGACCTCCCTGTCCACCACCAACTTCTAGAGTTTACCCAAACTCATATCCCATCAAGTTGGTGATGCCATCCAACTATCTCATCTTCTGTGGTCCCCTTCTCTTCCTGCTTTCAATCTTTCCCAGCATCAGGGTCTTCTCAGGTGAGTCAGTTCTTCACATCAGGTGGCCAAAGGTTGGAGCTTCAGCTTCAGCATTAGTCCTTCCAATGATTATTCAGGACTAATTTCCTTTAGAATTGACTGGTTTGATATCCTTGTGGTCCATGGGACTCTCAAGAGTCTTCTCCAACACCATAGTTCCAAAGCACCAATTCTTTGATGCTCAGCTTTCTTTATGTTCTAACTTTCACATACATACATGACTACTGGAAAAACCATAGCTTTGACTAGATGGCCCTTTGTCAGCAAAGTGATGTCTCTGCTTTTTAATATGCTATCTAGGTTGGCCATAGATTTTCTTCCAAGGAGCAAGCATCTTTTTATTTCATGGCTGCAGTCACCACCTGCAGTGATTTTGGAACCCCCCAAAATAAACTCAGCCACTGTTTCCACTGTTTCCCCATCTATTTCCCATGAANATAGCTTTGACTAGATGGCCCTTTGTCAGCAAAGTGATGTCTCTGCTTTTTAATATGCTATCTAGGTTGGCCATAGATTTTCTTCCAAGGAGCAAGCATCTTTTTATTTCATGGCTGCAGTCACCACCTGCAGTGATTTTGGAACCCCCCAAAATAAACTCAGCCACTGTTTCCACTGTTTCCCCATCTATTTCCCATGAAGTGATGGGACCATATGCCATGGTCTTAGTTTTCTGAATGTTGAGCTTTAAGCCAGCTTTTTCACTCTCCTCTTTCACTTTCATCAAGAGGCTCTTTAGTTCTTCTTCACTTCTGCCGTAAGGATTGTATCATCTGCATATCTGAGGTTATTGATATTTCTCCTGGCAATCTTGATTCCAGCTTATGCTTCATCCAGTCTGCCATTTTGCATGTTGTACTCTGCATATAAGTTAAATAAGCAGGGTGACAATATATAGCCTTGACATACTCCTTTCCCAATTTGGAACTCGTCTGTTGTTCCATGTCTAGTTCTAATTGTTGCTTCTTGACCTGCATACAGATTTCTCAGGAAGCAGGTCAGCTGGTCTGGTATTCCTATCTCTTGAAGAATTTTTCACAGTTTGTTGTGATCCACAGAATCAAAGGCTTTGGCATAGTCATTAAAGCAGAAGTAGATGTTTTTCTGGAACTCTTGCTTTTCCTATGATCCAACAGATGTTGGCAATTTGATCTCTGGTTCCTCTGTCCTTTTTAAACTGACTTGAACAAGTTCTTGGTTCATGTACTGTTGAAGCCTGGCTTGGAGAATTTTGAGCATTACTTTGCTAGTGTGTGAGATGAGTGCAATTGTGCAGTAGTTTGAACATGCTTTCATTGCCTTTCTTTGGGATTGGAATGAAAACTGACCCTCTCCATTCTTGTGGCCACTGCAGAGTTTTCCCAAATATTCTGACATATTGAGTGCAGCACTTTCACAGCATCATCTTTTAGGTTTTGAAATAACTCAGCTGTAATTCTATCATCTCCTCTAACTTTGTTTGGAGTGATGCTTCCTAAGGCCCACTTGACTTCTCATTCCAGGATGTCTGACTCTAGGTGAGTGATCACAGCATCATGGTTATCTGGGTCATAAAAATCTTTCTTCTTTCGTTTTCTGTGTATTCTTACCATCTTGTCTTAATATCTTTTGCTTTTGTTAGGTCCATGCCATTTCTGTCCTTTATTCAGCCCATCTTTGCATGAAATGTTCCCTTGGTATCTGTAAGTTTTTTGAAGAGATCTCTAGTCTTTTTCATTCTATTGCTTTCCTCTATTGCTTTGCACTGATCACTGAGGAAGGCTCTTCTTCTCTCTCCTTGCTATTCTTTGGAACTCTGCATTCAGATGGGTGTATCTTCCTCTTCTCCTTTCTCTCTCACTTCTCTCCTCCTGTACAATGTCATGAACGTCCGTCCATAGTTCTTCAGGCACTCTGTCTGTCAGATCCAATCCCTTGAATCTATTTGTCACTTCTACTGTATAATCCTAAGGGATTTGATTTAGGTCCTATCTGAATGGTCTAGTGGTTTTTCCCACTTTCTTCAATTTAAGTTTGAATTTTGCAATAAGGAGTTTGTGATCTGAGCCAGAGTCATTTCCCAGTTTTGTTTTTGCTGACTACATAGAGCTCTATCTTCAGCTGCAAAAAATATAATCAATCTGATTTTGGTATTGACCATCTGGCGATGTCCACGTGTAAAGTCATCTCTTGTGTTGTTGGAAGATGGTGTTTGCTGTGACCAGTGCATTCTCTTGGCAAAACTCTGTTAGCCTTTGTCCTGCTTCATTTTGTACTCCAAGGCCACAGTTGCCTGTTACTCCAGGTATCTGTTGACTTCCTACTTTTTCATTCCTGTCCTCCATGATGAAAAGGACATCTTTTTGGGGTGTTAGTTCTAGAAGCTCTTGTAGGTCTTCATAGAGCCATTTAACTTCAGCTGCTTTTGCATTAGTGATTGGGACATAGACTTGGATTATTGTGCTATTGAATGATTTGCCTTGGAAATAACCAAAGATCATTCACATTTTTGAGATTGTACCCAAGTACTGCATTTTGGACTCTTTTGTTGACTGTGAGGGCTACTCCATTTCTTCTAAGGGATTCTTGCCCACAGTACTAGATATAATGGTTATCTGAATTAAATTCACCCGTTCCAGTCCATTTTAGTTCACTGATTCCTAAAATGTTGATGTTCATGCTTGCCAGCTCCTGTTTGACCACTTCCAATTTGCCTTGATTCATGGACCTAACATTCCTGGTTCCTATGCAATATTTTCTCTTGCTTGGTTAGGAGTTTTTTTTAGAGAGGGGTGTCTCCTCCTGTCAGAAGCTACACTGGAGCCAGATGAAGTATCTGAGTCACCTGCTCAAGTGTTTGAGGACATTGGGTCTTGCTAGTAAGGTGCATCTATCTCTCCAGTAGACAGGTATTTATTTACTTGAGTCAACCTGACCTGTCTTCAGAAAAGTCAATGATTTGGATCAAATAACCACATAGAATATAATTTCAGAATTAGAATGAACATCTTTTCTCAACGCTTCCTGAAATGGTGCTTGTGGGTGAGAGACGGTAAGTTAGTTCTCGGGGGGGGGAGGAGGAACCCAACTAAATTATGTCAGAGTCCTTGATATGAAACAAAGACTAAGCACATACATATTATTCTCAGAGCTTATGTGTTTCCAGTTCTTTCTCTCAGTGGATGTCAGAGAGAGAAGGATTCTTGAAGCAAAGTCAAAGTACACATTTACACAGTCCTCATTATCCATGGATTCAATTTTTTTCAAATTTGCCTACTCACTAAAATGTATTTACGTGTGTGTTTTAAAATTATTATTTTTGGCTGAGCTGGGTCTTTGTTGTGGTGTGCGGGCTTTCTCTAGTTGCCCGTAGCACGTGGTTCCTGATCAGGTTCCACCCGTGTCCTCTGTATTGGATTCTTAGTCGCTGGACCACTAGGGAAGTTCCACTAAAATGTGTTTGTAATCCCTGCATCAATACACGTGGGGGTTTCATGGTCATTTGCAGAAACAGGCAGAGTCGCCAAACATTTCAGTCAATCTGCACACAAATGCCCACGTGAAGTGGAGCAAGGGGACACTCTGCCTTCACGTGTCTGCTCTTGTACTGGACACAAATGTCCTTTTCACGGTCCATCTAGTGCCACCTTTTCCTCATTTTTTATATTTTTCGTTGGTGAGTTTTCTGTTTAAAAGCACCCCAAACATGGTGCTGAAGTGCATTCTAGTGCTCCTAAGAGCAGGGCTTATATTATAGAGAAAAGCAGTATGTTAGATAAGCTTCCTTCAGCCATGAGTCATGCTGTTGGCTCTAAGCTCAACATTAATAAATCAACAATGTACATTGAATAGGGTATCTTTAAATAGAAACACACATAATACAAGATTATGTATTGATTAGTTGACAAAAATGTGACCACAGGCTCTCAGGAGACTAACCTTGTATTTCTCTTAGAGCAATGGTTCAGTATTTCCTAATTCAATGTTTATAATGACTGTGTAGAACAAAACTTTCATGAATAATGAGAATTGATGGCATACACACACACACAAACACACACATGTATTTATATCCACATGCAAAAAATGAAGTTGAGCTCCTGCCTTATATCATATACAGAAATTAACTCAAAATGCATAAAAACTTAAATGGGAGAGCTAAAACTATGAAACTTGGAATAAACCTTAGGGGAAAATCTTCATGACATTGGATTTGGCAATGATTTCTTGTATATAGCACCAAAAGCACAGGTAACAAAATGAAAGATAATTGTGCTGCATGAAAAATTTAAAACTGCATCAAAGGACACAATCAAAAGAGTAAAAAGACAATGCATGGATTGGGAGAAAATATTTGCAAGTCATGTATTTAATAGGGGTTAGTCTCTTTCACTTTCATGCATTGGAGAAGGAAATGGCAACCCACTCCAGTGTTCTTGCCTGGAGAATCCCAGGGACAGAGAAGCCTGGTGGGCTGCCATCTATGGGGTCACACAGAATCAGACACGACTGAAGCGACTTAGCAGCAGCAGTAGCAGCAGTCCCTGGTGGCTCAATCGGTAAAGAAACCATCTGCATGCAGAAGACCTGGGTTCTATCCCTGAGTCGAGAAGATCCCCTGGAGAAAAAAATGGCAACACACTCTGCTATCCTTGCTTGGGAAACCCCGTGGACAGAGGAGCCTAGCGGGCTATAGTCCGTGGGGTCGAAAGAGCTGGACACGACTGAAGCCACTGTGTATACATACAATGAACTCTATTATTCAGCCTTAGGAGGAAAAGGCAGATGCATGCTACAACACGAATGAAACTTAAGGACATTGTGCTAAGTGAAATAATCCATCCCCCAAAGATAAATATTGTACAATTCTACTTACAGGAGATCCCTAGAGTAGGTCAAAATCATAGAGACAGATGGAACGGTAGTTTCTAGGGACTGGGGAGGGGGAGATGGGCCATTATTATTTAATAGGTACAGTTTCAGTTTTGAAAAATAAGTTCTAGAGATAGGTAGTGGTGATTAAGTACAATGTGAACGAAATTAGTGCTACTTAACTGTACACTCAAAAATGGTTAACAGGGCATTTTATAATATACATACTTTTATGTCACGGGTATTTTGCCACAATTAAAAAATACATAGCTTACTATAGAGGAATTTAACACTATAATACATTCTTTTTAAAAAAATTTTTATTGGAGCAGAGTTGATTTACACTGTTGTTTTACTTTCTGCTATACAGCAAATTGAGTCATATATATATATATATCTGCACTTTTTAAAAGATTCATTTCCATATAGGTCATTACAGGGTATTGATACATTCTTATTCTATCATTTTAACCAACACAGCTGCTCAGTCAGTTTCAATAGCATATAACTGATAAGAGTATGGAAAGGAAATTTTAAAAAAATCTATAAAATGTAATGTTTTATACAAATGTTTTCAAGAGGCCAATAAAACTACTTTTTAAAGGGAAACACTTATGTTTAAAAGAAATGATACGTTTCTTTTTAAGAAGAAATGACAGTTGCTTACCTCACTTCTAACACACTGGGTTCTGAGAAGAAGGTTCAGTGTTTTAGGGAAGCTTAGGTGTTTGAGAAAACCACTTCTGCCACAATCTGCCATTTATAGAGGATTTTAAGAAAGGTAATACATTACTTTCAAAACACACACGTAAAGTATTCCCGCACACATTAAGAGCAGCTGTGAAGTTCTTGGAGCTGAAGAGAGAAAACACGAATGTCCTAACGCTTATTTTACAGTTCATGCCTGTGTGACCTCAATTTGCATTTGCTAAAGACTTGTTTTTTGGAAAAACAGTTTGTGTGCTCAACTATTTATTTTGCATATTTCAATTCATACGGGACATGCAGAGCAAGCAGTCAGTGCATGGTACTACTGTTACTTGGGAGCTGATATTTGCAAGTCTTATCTGTTAGATGAATGTCCCTTTGGTCCAGTGGTTTCCCCTCTGCTCAGTCGTGAAGCTCTGGTAACAGTGAAGGGCTGACCTCTGTGGACTGAGTTAAAAGTGGCGTGGCATATGGAATGCTTTCTTATCTTCAGTGATTGCAGGTGAAATGCCTCTGGGAAGACGTTTTCTCAGGTTACAGACTACACTTTGGTAGTTCTCGGAATGATCTGAGGAGAGGGAGAAAAAAGCCAGCCAGGGCAGCTATGACTGTATTTGTGTTAATGTATTACTTCACAGCTTCAGTATGAGGCCCTGGAGGCACCTTTTCAGGAACGCACAGTGGAGTGGAAAGAACCCGGGCTTTGATGACAGACAGCTTGGGGTTTGAATCTGGCTCCTTTAAAGACCGTGTGACCTTAGTTCAGTTAATTAACCTCACTGGGCTTCCCTGGTGGCTCAGATGGTAGGGGGGAAAAAAAAAAAAAACCTGCTTCCAATGTGTGAGACATGGGTTCGATCCCTGGGTCAGGAAGATCCCCTGAAAATGACCACCCACTCTGGTATTCTTGCCCGGGAAATCTCATGGACAGAGGAGCCTGGTGGGTTATAGTCCACGAGGTCGCAAAGCCTCGGACAGGACTGAGCGACTAACACACACACATACATACTGATTTTCAGGCTTTTTAAGCTGGAAATAACAAGACCTGTCTGTGAAAGATTACGGTGTGGTAACACAATAATGATACATGCAAGATGATAATGATGTATGAAGACATATACTATGTGAAAAGAGAGTGAAGTGTTTGACATGTAGTGTCTGCTCAATAAATGATGGCTGATATTGCCATTTAATTAGGTTCCTATTGCGTTTGAGAAGGGTCTCTAAGGAAGGTAAGATGTTCTTTGAGAGTTCAAAAAAGACCCCTCACCCTTGAGGGATGAGAGAATCACGAAGGGAACTTCAGCTCTTTACTTCCTGTAGCAGCAAACCCCCAAATAGTGATTTGATTGATTCCCAGATTTTTAAAACCATTATTTCCATGAGTGTTAATGGAATAAACATTTTCTACTGCTTGGTTTTTGGCTTTGCTGGGTCTTTGCTGTTGCCTGGGCTCTTCTCTAGTTGTGGCGAGTAGGGGCTGCCCTTTGCTGCCGTGTGCGAGCTTCTGGTTGCTGTGTCTTCCTTGTTGCTGAGCGTGGGCTCTAGCGAGCCTGGGCCTCAGTGGCTGCAGCAAGTGGACTCAGTAGTTGCGGTTCCTGGGCTCTGGAGCACAGGCTTAGTAGCTGTGGCACACAGGCCTCGTTGTTCCGCAGCATGTGGAGTCTTCCTGGATCAGGGTTCAAACCCATGTCTCCTGTGTTGGCAGACAGACTCTTTACCACTGAGCTACGAGGGAAGCCCTGATTTGGAGGTTTTAATTACAATCTGATAGTTTCCAAAGAATGCCAAAAATAAGATGGAAAAATTGAGAGACTACAGTCTCTGACACTAGGTTCATCTCAAAGAGGAAACAGAAATTCCTGGAGGGCAGGCTCAAGGCTGTTGGTATCATTATTATTTTTTATTCACAACTTTCTTCCCTATGTTGAGTAAAATATACCCTGTTAATTGAACAGGCTTGAATTCCCAGGGAAGACTCAGAATGAATTACTCATGTTTTTGCTACTAGAGTTGCATAGAGATGTAAACTTACTGCTTTACATGAAATCTGCTAGAGAGATTTAAAATTTATCAGTCCTCTTAGCTTTGCTGCTTTTAAGACCACAAAAAAATGACCTGTCTCGGAGAAACTTGCATATTACAATTCAGTTTTCAGACATGGCAGGAGCTCATTCACAGTGGAATTTATTTCACATTACATTTGGGGCATACATGAGATTTAAAAGCAATGCTTTTTCTCTAAAGTACTCACTACAAAAGATATATCACACATACTCAGGCTATTTAAAACTCAGCAAGGGGAATATCAACAGATTTTTCTCCAAGAATGCTCTCTGATCAACCGGGGAAATAAAATCTTTCTTATGAAAAGCAAGGAATTGAAACAATTCCAGTGCATTAAAGCCTAGGGGTACCTATCCTGTTTGGTTGGAATTTTTCGGCAGCTTCAGCTATAGAGGTAGTATTTATATAGGTGTATGTGTGTTGAATGCTATTTTTGCCTTTATGAATGGTTTTCTCACTTAGACGGCTTCAGTGTTTTTAGGAATATTTATGTTCCCTGATAGCTCAGCTGGTCAAGAATCTGCCTGCAATGCAGGAGACCCCAGTTTGATTCCTGTGTCGGGAAGATCCCTGGAGAAGGGATAGGCTACCCACTCCAGAATTCTTAGACTTCCCTCGTGACTCAGACGGTAAAGAATCTGCCTGCGGTGAGGGAGATATGGTTTCAGGAGATCGCTTGGAGGAGGGCATGGCAACCCACCCCAGTATTCTTGCCTGGAGAATCCCATGGGCAGAGGAGCTTGGTGGATTACAGTTCATGGGGTCCCAAAGAGCAGGAGATGCCTGAGAGAATAAGCACATGAAATAACAAAATAGCTTTAGTGATTTTTTTTTTAACTTGAGTTACGTATGCATCAATCAATAATCCCTCAATCGTACGTAACTGAAATCAAACTAGCGCTATTTTTCTATATAGAAATCAATAGGCTCTTCAGTTGGGACATTCCAGGGCTGACTAGCTTCAGATATGGTATGATCTGATTAAAAATTATCGTCAAAAATGCCTTTTCTCCAGGGAATCCTTGAGCACTGTTGATGGGAATGTAAACTGCTGCACCCACTATGGAACACAATTATGGAGGGTTCCTCAAAAGATGAAAAATAGAACTACCTTATGGTCCAGTAAGTCATTCCTGGGTATACATCCAAAGAAAATGAAAACAGGAAACCAAAAGATATCTGCTCCCACGTTCATTGCAGAATTATCCACAACCGCTAAGGTATGGAAGCAGCCTGAGTGTCTGTCAATGGATGAGTCGATAAAGAAGATGTGGAAAACATAAATATATTCCATTGTGTGATATGTCACAGAGTGGAATATTATTCAGCCAGGAGGCAAGAAGGAAATCTTGAGATCTGTAACAAGATAGGGGGGCCTCAAAGGCTAAGTGAAATAAGCCAGATGGAAAAAGACAAATACTACATGCGATCACTTACGTGTAGAATCTGAAAAAGATTAAAAAAGTCAAATTCGTAGAAACAGAGTAGAAAAGTGGTTGCTTTTCTACTGGTTGGTAAAAGGAGGGAAGAGAGATTCAGCTATAAAAGAAATAAAACATTTTGAAAAAGGTAAATATGTAAATAGGTGAGGTGATGAGTGTGCTAATTAACTAGATGGGAGCAATGCTTTCATGAAGCATCCTTTAAATATCTTGCAATTTTTTGTGACAATTAAATCTCAGTAAAGTTGAACAAATACCTTTTTCCCTTCCACTCTGAATACATACATATATGTGTATGTATCTTACTGGTTTGTGTCTCAGAACGGAGTCNGTGATGAGTGTGCTAATTAACTAGATGGGAGCAATGCTTTCATGAAGCATCCTTTAAATATCTTGCAATTTTTTGTGACAATTAAATCTCAGTAAAGTTGAACAAATACCTTTTTCCCTTCCACTCTGAATACATACATATATGTGTATGTATCTTACTGGTTTGTGTCTCAGAACGGAGTCAGCGGTAGAGGGAAAAGAGCGTTGTTTATTTTTCCGTCTATGTTTTTACATATGTTGAGAGAGAGAGGAGGGATTTGTTACATTCCCCAGGAAGCATGCGCAGTATTTCCTACTTTCCAAATGCCGCGGTATTTCTACTCTTCCTTTCTTTGCCTGAATCCGGTTCACTTTTGCGATTTTTTTTCTACTGAGGGGCTCAGTCACAGAAAACTGCCTTGTTATAAAATCTTTTCTTAACTTGGCCTTCAGCATTATTTTTCCTTTGAGGGATAAATAAAATAAAATGGTAATAAATGAATAAAAAATATTATCTGAAGGCTGTCAATAATAAAACCTGAAAAAGTGGACTAATCACTTCCTTTAATTCAGTTTCTGACCTGTGAGATAGGTCTAAACCAGCCATTGAATTGGCTACCAAGATATAACTTCTACCTTTAGACCTATGACACTCTAATTCTGTAGCACTAATTCAGTGTCCTGTATTATAGCTACAACATCTTTTTTTCTTATTCAGGAGCACTTTCTCAATTATAGAGAAATGTATATATATATTAGCACCAGTGTTTATGTGGTAGGTTTCCAAGAAATAATTTTAAAAATTGCTCCAATTGGTACATTTTAAAAATGAAGATACAATAAGTAGGCCCTTATGATAACAATTGTGAATAGCTTTTTATAATTTTTAGAAATCCAAGTATAATTTTCCAAAGACAGGATTTTTTTTGGTTTTTTTTTTTTACTTTTCAAAAATTTGAAACATTAAAAAGGGATTGTGTCTACTGGTATAAGGTCTTTAAATACATCAATTCATTTAAATTTCCATTACCCTTCTCTAGAGACAAAAGTGATTCTCAGAACATCAGAAGACCCTTCCTTTAATCTGAGATCAAGTTAACTGGGATTCAAACTCAGGTCTTTCCAGACTAAAAGCATTTGCTCTTTAGGAATAACAGTCCTATGTTCTACTATCATACATAGGAAAGACTCTTAATTTGCCTTCAAAACTAATACTTCTGAATATTCTTATTAAAAATTCTGACATAAAGTACAAAAACATGTTGAGTGTTTAGAACATGGGGTTAGTAAGCTCTGGGCAAGTCATTTAAACTTTTCTGAATTTCAGTCTATTATAAAAGATTAAAAAAATATATGTGTGTGTGTGTGTGTGTGTGTGTGTGTATAAATAAATATATAAAGCTTGCTTCACTAATTTTTGAGGATGAATGAGATAAATAAAGTTGATTTCTTTGTTTCATTCCCTATGGGCGTTTGGATGAATGGCACTCTGGCACCATAAAAGCCACTGCCCAGACATGCCATCTCCATATATTACAAATTAGAATTCCTCCTGGGAACACAGGAATGTGTTTAGGATGTAAACATCCACCAGTTGTAAGGTTAAAGATCGTTTTTCATATTCTCATGGGAAAATTATTAAAATCACATGAATATACATACTGGCATAGGATCTCTGAATGGAATGTTTCATAGTAAATAAGTAGACGTGGATAATTAGGAGCCTGGGTTCCCGGATAGGGTGAGGATGACTGATTTCCTTGGGACTAATGTCTGGGTGTTTTGTGTTGTTGATTGTGAAGGAGAGAAGAGAACATAGAAAGAGGATTTCATGGAGGAAGATGAACACGGCCAGAACAGAGCTCTGCCTATGTTGCAATTGTGCAGGGCTTGCAGGGGGACCAGTACCCTCAGAGCTGTGCATGCTGCCTTAACCCCTCTCTCTGCACAGCACTGACCTCCTGGTTGTAATGGTGGTGGAAGGGACAGAGGGCTGCTTTCTCTCAATCATGTCCTCTGTGCAAATTGGTCTAGGAGCCTGCTGTCCAGCCTCTCCACTTCAAGTCGGTGTTTGCCTGTCTCCTCTCCTTTCCCCTTGTAGGATATTTGGTCTTGCCCTGAACATCTAAGATGCTTAGTTCATGTCAATAGGTCTTTGATGTATGGTCCTATCCAAAATGCCCATAAGACATTTGATCCATTTACCTGATAAATTTGTTGTTGTTTAGTTACTCAGTCATGTCCAACTCTGCCACCCCATGGACTGCAGCATGCCAGGCTTCCCTGTCCTTCACTATCTTCTGGAGCTTGCTCAAATTCATGTCCATTGAGTCAGTGATGTCATCCAACCATCTCATCCTCTGTCATCCCCTTCTCCTGCCTTCAATCTTTCCCAGCATCAGGGTTTTGCCAAGGAGTCACTGGAATGGGTAATTCGAATGAGTCTTTGAATCAGGTGGCCAAAGTATTGGAGCTTTGGCATCAGTCCTTCTGGTGACAGTTCAGGCTTGATTTCCTTTAGGATTGACAGGTTTGATCTCCTTGCTGACCAAGGGACTCTCAAGAGTCTTCTCTAGCACCAAAGTTCAATGCTCAGCCTCCTTTATGGTCCAGCTCTCACATCTGTAGATGACTCCTGGAAAAACCGTAACTTTGCCTGATAAATAGTGGTACCCCAAACCTCATTTCTCACACACTATTTTAATTGTGGTTGTTTTGGCTGAAGCATTCTCATGAAGGAAACCAGACTCAGTGTGATTAGAACATTTATTTTGTCCTGTTCCTAGGACCATAGTGGTTACACCTGGAGGAGATCTCTGGTTCCTGTTTTACAGGAAAGGAAACTCTTGACCATGGAATGAAATGAACAGTTCTGGACAGATTGGGGCCACAGTCCAGACCTGCTGGTCATTCCCATATGATGCTGCTTTTTTGGTGGTGCTTCAGAACCAATAACTTGTCTGTCACAAAAAGGGCCAGGTTGGATATACTAAAATTTTATTTCAGTTTCCATTTGGCAAGAATTGTGAAGGTCTTAACTGAAACAGTACTATTAAACAAGGCTCCAACTCTCTCCATCCATCAAATATGAAGCTATTTCATTAGGGCTACTACTGAACTTACTCAGGAAACCTAATCAGCAATAAAGAACCTGACTGATCAGTGGAATATGAATTTTACTGCTGTGTGGAGACATGGGTTTATGGTGCCACCAGGGAAAATCAGGTCTAATTGGGAAATGAGTGACTTACAGCCCTCCTTACATTATTCCTGCTGTCCATGCAGGCGCCACGCCAGAGACTGCTTCCTCTTAGACTCAATCTGATTTTTAAACTTTTCCTGGATTTCTTGTTTCTCTTAGATCCTACATCCGACATAAATCTAATGGGTCTAGCATATTTTTTGGATCCTTAACAGTTCCTGAGAAATCCTGTTCTTTTTTTTTTTCTTTTTGGCTGAAGGCTGTGAAAAGACCAAAATGGGCTGGGGAGAGACATTTAGACCATGTATAGACTGCAGTTCAGATTGTCCATACATGCAGGAGGAAGAAAGCCATCCATCAATACTTCAACACTAAACATGTAATCCTATTTCAATTATATGATTTTTTTTTAATCCAGAGGAAATCTGGTTCCTAGATGAGGACTCCAACTTTCCCTGTCCTGAGAGAAGTTGTTGGTGAAGGCTCCACTGGAGTACGCGGGATATTGCTGCTGCAAGCCATGAAAGGAGCCGGAGGAAACTGACCAGAGAACAGGTCCATTTCCAACACTCTGTCTTCTGTGCTCACATCAAAGTGGGTCTCCTATCCAAGTGGATGTGCTCCTGAGCAGGGCAGCATTATCAAAATGTCCCTTTCCTTTGGCACGCTACATCTTCAGATGGCTTCTTTTGTGCCTCATCCAAGTCCAGCCCCTCTCACACCAGAGGGTCAGAAAATTAGGCTCATTTCTTTTGGAATCGGTTGTTTCCCACTGCGTAGACATATGCTACATGATATCGCATTTTACAGTTTCCTTTACATCAAGAAATTTCTATGCCCTGATTCATATGTTTTGTGTTGGAAAAGTATGATGGCTGCATTATGTTGATGGAAATCATTGCTAAGAGGCACAAAACCCGATTTCAAATTTTGGATGACAAATCTATCTAGTTAACCTTGGTGGATGCAAAAATCTTTGGGTAAAACAGAAATGTTTTCCTCTGGTGTGGAGCAGCTGAACATGTTTTTAAATGAAGTGAGAACAAAAGAGAGACTTCCAACTGCATCCGGAAAAGAAGCAGGTTTGTTTTACACAATCAGACTCCAAGGAGAACCTCTGAGAGCAGACTTGGTCATCCCCAGAGATTTTGAAGTTACTGGCAGCAGTCAGGCAGAAAAACAGGACATCTTATTTGGGAAATGCACTTAAATATCTTCTAATGTAATAAACAGACAGGGACATTTCTCCCAATCTGACATGTACCATTGGAAACTGCAAAAGGAACCCCTGAAAAATGCAGGTGATGAGAATCAAATCCAAGTGAAATACCAAGTCTGGGAAACCAAAGCCAAGCACCAAAATGTTTAGTCAATTGAAAGTTCACCATGCAGACCCTTCATGAGGTTAGAACTGACTGTTACAATTAGAGCTGAATGGAGATAAACCAAATGCTTTGTAAGAACTTTGATATCATGTGATTTAAATATTTTTTAAGGTTTTTTATACTACAGTATAAAAAAGCAACAATAAAGGCAATAAAAGAACATTTTCCTCGTTCTGTAGAATCACACCAGGTTTTAAAGCAATAAAAAGGTACTATCAAATTAAACTTCAAAACAAAGCAACTGGGATTGAGAAATACCATCCTGGACAGACGTGCGTGTTCAGCCGTGTCTGACTCTGCTACTGCACGGGATTCTCCAGGCAAGAATACTGGCGTGAGTTGCCATTTCCTCCTGCAGGGGATCTTTCTGCCCCAGGGATCAAATCCCCGCCTGTTGTGTCTCCTGTATTGGCGGGTAGATTCTTTACCACTGAGCCACCTGGGAAGCCCTAGGAAATAGACTTTTTAAGCTAGACAATAGTAGTATGAAAGTAAATTGAAAAATAAAGTGGTCTGGTGTGAAAAAGCTCTTTCAGGGGTTGGAGGAACTTAACTCCAGTTTCTGCTCTACTAAAGAAGTTATTCTGCGATCTTCATTATATCATTTAATCTTTTCAAGCCCAAGTTTCCCTGTCTACAAAATTAGGGTATTAAGACCCAGTGACTTCTGGCACTAGTATTTTCCTGATTTTTGAGATGTTATATCAAAGAAATATTGGCTCAAATTTAAGGAATCTCATAGAACTTTTTATGAGAATGGGGTAGGAAGGTTGGCCTAAATTATTCAGAAATCTGACTTCATATTTATTACACATCATTTTGAAGGATAAATTAAAAACTCATGAAGAGAAAGAAATTGTTAGAAATTTTTAAACTCATTTAATTTACATTAATTATTAATTCCTTTGTTGTGTGCTGGTATAAATGAACCACCAGCAGAACAAGTACCCCACATTTTATGAATATTAATTGATGGGAATATTTCTTCAAACAGACTAAAGAAGAATCGAAAGACCATCCAAAACTATGTGGATACGGCTGTCTTTCTGCAGTCTCTCAGTCTTAGTACACAACCAAGGACTTATGGTGAGGACTGTGTCCTCAAAGATACCTAAATTTAGGGTAGATTTTTACCACAGAGATGCAGGAAACAAAAAGTAAGACTTTTTTATTTTTAAGTATAATAGGAATATCCTAATTATTAACTTCTCTGATATTGATATTTGTGTCACCTCAAACCCTTAACTTTCATATGTGCTTGACTAGTACATACTAAAACATTGATACTAAATGATTTTCCACCTGAGGCTTTTCGCTTTCCTCTTCAGTGAACTAGTCTGTAAAAAAATATGGGAGCTGTTTTGCTAGCCTTTTGCTTCTTCCTTTAACTCAGCAAATAAAGTTTAACTTTGGGTGTGTCCTTACATATTTTTATCAAGCGTGTGAAAAACTTCCTGGTATAGTTTTCTGACCAGGAGAAGTACTTTTTTTCTTTTTTTAAAATTCTGATCCCCCCCCCCTCCACCACCCCATTTGAAGGGAGATCCATAGGTGTAGTTGTGCTGGACTTTCTCTACTGCCAGCGGAACAACTTATCTGACTGGTGAGTTTGGAGAAATCTAGAATTTTCTCTTAAAAGGAAGCCTGGCTATAGAAAGTATACATGTAACTCTGTTCCTTCAAACTTCCAGTGTTCTGAGGGCTGCCTGGACTTGGATGAATAAGTGTTTCAAGCTGGAATTCAATTATAGGAGGCCCACTTTCCTCCTGAGCTAAGTCATATCCTTCAGTCTAAACTTTGTCCACAATAAAGGCAAAAATTTGGTCCCCACCTACCTTAATCTTTTGTATTGTTTCTTAGTTGGCTAGGAAGACAGTATATTTTTAAAAATTGGATCCTCTTAATGATTCCTTAAAGTATCTATATACTCCTTTGTGAAAAATTATAAAACAGAAAAGATGAAAAAGTCTTATTAGATTCCCAATTGTCTAATCTTTATGGCCATGCTGTGAATACAGACTAATCCTCCAAATGAATTATTAAATGACATGCTTTTAAGGAATAAGAAAGATGCCTAATTCTCTATGGATTGTCCTGATATAATGCAATTTGGCAAATAGGAACTATGGAAGCAGCCAGACTTGATTTTTAAATACTGATACTATAACTTAACAGCTGTACAGTGTTGGAGATTCCTCTTAATCTGAACTTCAGTTTTTTTCAATAGTAAAATGAGAAGAATACTAATCCGTCCATAATTAAATGGATATGTATGAGGAGATCGATAAGTGTTAGTCCAAACTTCTCTCATATATACTCCTTTTCGTCAAAGAAATTGTACAAAATTTAATTATGAACTGTATGATCATATTTTGGCAAACATTTTCTAAGGGAAGCATTCTTGGGAATGAGATATGACATATAAAAACAGGAAAATATTTACATGAAGGGTATATTATAGAAAATAGAAGTTTGTCTAATTGAAAGTGTTATTCTTTTTTTTTGTAAAATTTGCAAATATCAAAAATAAAAGTCATCTCCAACCTTAATTCTTGCAGAACAAAGTTGATTGGAATAATGCTTTCAAGTGTACAGTTCTTTCATGTTCAAAGACTTCTTACCATTAAAGAGTGTCCTTTCTCCTTTCTGTAACCAGTCTTGTTCATTAGAACATCTTGAATGATTTGAGTTTCCCTGAAAGGACTGCTGAGACGATCTGGAACAATCCTCTCAAATCTTTAGTCCCTCTACCCTTAGAAGAGCTAGTTAGTTTCCTGTGGGAAACTTAATCCCTTCTGTTCACCTAAATTCAGAGATGCTCAACTTTGCTATTCATCTGAAACTTTTATGAATATTTTTTCAAAATGTATACCACCAGAGATTCTGATTCAGACATTCTGGGATGGGCTATAAGTATGGATAATTTTTTAAAATTCTCTACAGACAAGTTTGAGAAATAAAGGTTCTTTATTTTACCACTGCTGCAAGTTTTTCAGTTTGTATTGGATGGATTCAAGGCAATCCAAGAGAATCCCACAGTGATCGTCAAGCAGTATCCTGAATTCTTGGTGGAACCCAGAACTAATCTTACTTGACACATTTTTATAGGGTATATGCCAAGACTCACTGCCATTTCTGCAAATTAAGGGGTGTGCCAGGCTAGATTTTCCCTATGTGATATCCAAGAGACTAATCCAGAATGAATTTTTTTCCCCTGGTTCGTAAAAAGTGTTGCAGTTTTACGTGATTCACTTATTTGATTCCATCAGTCGCCATTGCTTTTCTTTTCTTTTTTTCTGGAAACTTCTCAGCAAAATGTTGAATGGAACTCAAGAATGCCATAAATATTCCTGACCACTCACCAGTAATACTGTGTTCTTTCAGTTACAGACAGAATTTAGTAAAGAATACGCCTGCAGTGCAGGAGACACGAGTTCAGTCCCTCTGTCTGGTAGATCTCCTGGAGGAGGAAATGGCAACCCACTCCAGTATGGTTGCCTGGGAAATCCTATGGATAGAGGAGCTTGGCAGGCTACAGCCCATGGGGTTGCAAAAGAGTCAGACAGACACAACCTAGCGACTACACAAATTCCCACCTGGTTTACTTTGCATGTGGATAAAATCTGGTTGGAGGTGGTGGAGGCTTATTCAAAGTCTTTCTCCAGATTTTACTTAAATCCTATAGGGTTTAGACCTACAAGGAATTCACCGAGGTGGAGAAACAAGGAAAGAGACTGCACATCTGGTGAGCTCACAAGATGGACCTGATATTGCCTGGCAGTCTGGATTGAGGGGCAATGAGAAGGGTTTGCTTTTCAAGGTTAGGATGTGGTCGCTCCATCTTGCTACTGAATACAGACACCCTTCGAGGTGGCGGTTCTTCAGGGAGGTATGATTAACTGAGCAAGATCATGCTCTGTTGTGGTTTTGGAAGAACAACTGGGTATGATCACTGTGTTTAAAGAGTGCATTTGTTTGGTCTACATACCAGTGTCTGTCCATAACTACACCCACAGTTTAGATTAGTAATTCATTTCATTTCTGATTTAAATGCATTCTCTGACTCTTAGGAAAACTATGTCCGGGGAGGAGAAAATTACCAGGGCATCCACCCTCCCCCCAAAACCTTTCAGCAACAGAAGACTTTTACTTGCTTAGCACATGACTTTAGAGAAACCACCCCCCCTCAAGCTTGAAAATACTAATTTTTTCATTAAAGTGCCAGAAAATTCAAACCAAGAGTTTTAAGCCTTGGTTTTCACATACTATTAAAAGCTCTATAATAAGCAACTTTTGGAATCAGGATGAAAGCTAATTATAGAAGTTCTTTGCCATGGCTGTTTCTATTTACATCTTCAAAACCACAGAAGCAAATATTGTAGACTTTCCTAACACATCAGCATCTTCTTGTCCTTAAATTTCTGACTTCTTTGAAGCTGCTCTTAAATCTTCCCCTTGAAATCCCATTGTGGTTGACTATTTCCAGTTGAAGGACAATTTCAGTTTATAGTTTGTAGTTCAAGTGAATTATTCTTTCCCTATAATACTGAATCTCGAGACACACTCAAATCAGACAAAAGAGCAAAGTATGTTATCCAGGTCATTTCATGCGTGTTTAATCTTTCTGTGACCGTTTGCTTCATCAGTAGCAGCAAAATACAAAAGAAATATAGTCAATAACATAAAATATCTGTTATGGTATGATCTTTGCCACTAGGAAAATGCAAAGGTAACATTTGGGTTGATTTTTAAGAAAAAGACAATTTTGAAAGTGAAAGTAACTGTCCAGAGCAAAAAAACCTCAAGATATTGCAAAGTCCAGCTGAGTTGGATGCTTTTGTTCCAGTCTTCAGAGGCTCTGTAGTCAGTTTACTTGGTGACAAGTGACTTGGTTAGCTTGGAGAGTCGACTGATTATGAAAGTCTTTCTCTCCAGTGCCCAGCCCCACAGACACACCCAACTGACCCTGAATTAATCAGTACCCACCTACGCCATGATTCTCAGTCTTGCTTGCGCATTAGAATCGCCTAGGGAGCTCTTAACACTCCCTGTACCAGGTAATTAAATCAGACCAATTAAATTACCAACTCTGGGGGGCGTGGTCTGGTCATAAGCACCTTTTAAAATTTCCCAGGTGATTATAGTGGGCAGCCAAGATTGTAAAACCACAACTCTTTGTCTAGAGAGCATCCATCCATGAGACTCTGATTACCTTGGCATTTCTGTTTTNTGTACCAGGTAATTAAATCAGACCAATTAAATTACCAACTCTGGGGGGCGTGGTCTGGTCATAAGCACCTTTTAAAATTTCCCAGGTGATTATAGTGGGCAGCCAAGATTGTAAAACCACAACTCTTTGTCTAGAGAGCATCCATCCATGAGACTCTGATTACCTTGGCATTTCTGTTTTTTCATTTTATGTAAAATGGGATAATAGGCTGCCTAGAACTCTGAGAAAGTGTTCCATTTTAAAAAAAAAACTCTGGCTTGGGCAAACAGACTTATAGAAAATGAGCAAAAGACAAAACGAAATGTCTACCAAAGGTTTATAATTTCATAAATCTTGATTTTGTAATTGTACATTTTTCTAAAGGCAAAAATTTGATGTACCAATTATATATTATGGCAATAATGATAAAGAATTTAATTCTAAATTCCTTTGGGATTGTAGGAAAAAAGATATTTCTTAAAAAGTTTCCAACTGAGTAGAGTTGATTTACAATGTTGTGTTAGTTTCTGGTGTACAGCAAAGTTATTCAGTTACATATATATTTTCACATTCTTTTAATCATTAAAGGATATTGAATATTGTTCCTTGTGCTATAAAGTAGCACCTTGGTTTTTATCTATTTTGTATATAATAGTTTATATCTGCTAATCCAGAACTCTAAATTATCTTCCCATCCCCTTTTCCTCTTTGGTAACCGTAAGTTTGTTTTCTGTGTCTGAGTCTGTTTCTGTTTTGTGAACAAGTTTACTCGTATCATATTTTAGATTGCACATATAAGTGATATCAAATGATATCTCCTCACTTCACTTATTTCACACAAACAAAAGTTTCTTTTCCTGATCCTTTTAAAAACACATGCAAATATCTATTCTAGTGTCTGGCTTACTAAATACCCCAAAATGTTACCATATAGATAGTTATGCTATTATCTGCTAGGAACTCTTCGTTTCCTACGAAATACTTCCATGTGCTAAACTGGGAGATTCCATGTTCTTACAGGATCCAAGCTGGCCAATTAAAATTCACTTTCCTCCTCATAATTAATTAGTATATGAATGGATATGTGATCCAAATCAAGCCAATTAAAAATCCTTTCTGGGTTTTCTGTTTGCTTGGATTTTGGGTGTGTGTGTGTGTGTGTGTGTGTGTGTGTGTATTTGACTGAAGCTGAATGATCCAGTCCCCTTTTAGTCTGGGAAGCTATGACACATAGAGTTTAAGAGATGTTAATGATCATAAGGCCAAGTCTTTATAAGAAAGTAAGCTACCATCATGTGAAAGAGACTGAAGCAGAAGCAAGAGGTAAGGGATGTTCTGGCCTAATTTTATACTGTCCCTTCTTCTAACTTTTAATAAATGTATTATTTGGATTCCATGAAGCAGTGAGGTATTTCAATTTGCATCCTTAACTCTTAAATTCACAAAATTTTTTCCTAGCTTTTCTTGTTCTTATGTATTGTCATAAAGTTATGAGAATCAAAGACCCTAACATATGAACAGACTCTAATGAAACCCAGTAGATACGAAGTATTCTTCAATAGTGATTTCTGTTTTCTTCTTTTCCCAGCCCACAGCAGAAGGAAAGCAGAAGGGAAGGAATTTTCAAAGATGCGCAGGACAACAGCAGCCAGAAATAAGAGCTCCAGTCTGATCAGGAGAGGTACAGACAGATAAAGCAGCTCAAGTGGTCCTTGCTCACTTCTGAGGCCTTGAGTGGGTCCCCAAACTGGGAAAATGTGAATACCTGGTACATTTCTCTGAAGTTGGTCAGACATGCCAGAAACTGTAGAGCTACAGTTCAGTCGCTCAGTTGTGTCCAACTCTTTGCGACCCCATGAATCGCAGCACGCCAGGCCTCCCTGTCCATCACCAACTCCTGGAGTTCACTCAGATTCACGCCCATCGAGTCAGTGATGCCATCCAGCCATCTCATCCTCTGTCGTCCCCTTCTCCTCCTGCCCCCAATCCCTCCCAGCATCAGAGTCTTTTCCAATGAGTCAACTCTTCGCATGAGGTGGCCAAAGTACTGGAGCTTCAGCTTTAGCATCATTCCTTCCAAGGAAATCCCAGGGCCGATCTCCTTCAGAAAGGACTGGTTGGATCTCCTTGCAGTCCAAGGGACTCTCAAGAGTCTTCTCCAATACCACAGTTCAAAAGCATCAATTCTTCGGCGCTCAGCCTTCTTCACAGTCCGACTCTACACCTCCTAAAAATAACGAAGATGAGGAGATTATGTTGGAAGTAACTAGTAAGACTTTGCTCGGGTTAGAGAAAAACCAAGGTGTTTACATGACAAGAAATGAATGTATTTGAAGGGCTCAAATTAGACTCCTTCCATGTAGCCAAGTCAGCGATCTCGTTCAGTACAGGGCCAGATAGTAAATATTTTCAACTTTGTAATCCACATGAAGTCTTAGTCACATGTTTTTCTTTTGCATGTGTGTGTTTTGCCGCACTTTAAAAATGTAGAAAACATCCTTAGCTCACGTGATACACAAAAGCAAGTCTTGGCCCAGAGACCACAGTCTGCTGACTTTGAGCAATGACGTACTGTAGGAGGTGACTGCCAGGTGTCTTTTACAAAATTACATAAATTTACATAAATTAATGGGACAGGTGTATATGTCTGCATTTCAAGTCATCTCAAAACTACACTCCCTGTCATTTTAAATAATGCAATCACTGGGGATGATTCATGGAAGTGTGCCTCTACATATAAACTGGATTTTTCACCAACCAAAGTGGTAAATATTGAAAGTAGGACTCATATACACATCTGAGAGAAAGTAAAAGCATATCACAAAATAAGAGCTGGTATTTATTGCGAAGTTACTATGTGCCAGATAGCGTATATGTAGTTGCTCTGGACTGAACTCTCTTCTCCCAAAATCCATATGCCGAAGCCCTAAACCCTAGTCTGACTGTATTTGGAGCAGGGCCACTAAGGAGTCCTGTATTTTTATAAAGAGATCCTTACTGACTAGAAATATTTAAGAGAATGTTAGTCACTCAGTCATGTCCGACTCTTTGCGACCCCATGGACTGTCGCCTGACAGGCTTTTCTGTCCGTGGAATTCTCAAGGCAAGAACAGAGGAATGGGTAGCCCTTCTAGGGATTCACTATTTCAGGGATTGAACCCTGGTCTCCTGCATTGTAGGCAGATTCTTATCTGAGCTACCAGTAAAGTAATAAGGTTACAGCGGGCACACAAGAATGGAGCACTAGCTCATTAAGACTGGGGTCCTCCTAAGAAGAAGAAGGTACCCCAGGAGTGTATGTATACAAAGAAGAGGCTGGATGAGATTGCAACAAGAATACTGTCTGCAAGCCAGGAAGAAAGTCCTCCCTGGAAACCAGCCATGCTAACACATTCACCTTGGATTTCCAGCCTCCAGAATTGTAAGAAAATAAGTGTCTGTTGTTTAAGCTACATGGTCTGCAGTACTTTATTGGGGCTGCCTAAGCAGACGAATACAGCATTATTTAAAATAAGTTAAATCCTAAGATATCCTTGAAGGACGGTGTTATTGTTATCCTTATAGAGGAAACCTAGAGGCAGAGAAAGGTTAAGTAACCTTTCAGTCTTGTCTAGTCAGTCAGTGGCAGGGTTGGGATTTGAACCCAAGCAACGTAATCCAGGGCTTAGGTTCTTTCAACTGAAGTGAGCCAGCTACGCTGAGGCTCTTCTCTGTTTTATATTTAGGATGGCTTCCCACTTAAAGAAACAAAACCCAGAGGAATAGCTAACTAACGTAGAACAGTGGTCCTTAAAGTACTCTAGCGTGTGACCACCTGAGGACTTCTCTAAATCTTAATCGTACAAATTTCACTGCTTCCAAAAGGAGGAAAACAAAGTGGAGATCAAATAGCCTATTTCCTGGTGGAATGGTTTTTGGAGTTGTCCCAAAGGTAGAAATACAAAGCAGATTTTATTTTTCTCCTTATACATAATATATTTGCACTTGTAATGTATACCATGGCAACTTTGGTAGAGACATTTTTACATAAACCATTTTTTTTTTTCAAAATGTGATGTATACTAAAGATTGATTTTCCAAAATAAACTGATCTTCCAGATTTTTATAGCTGTGAAGGGGATAAAGCAGACATACTCATGTAAGCCAACCTTTATTTTGGCAGTCCTTCCTTACTCTCCCTCTCTCTCCTCTGTTGCTCCTGATCTCTGAACTTAGAGTCCAGCTTCGGCTAATCCTCAGCAGTGGTACACTAGAGAAATGCTCAGACTTCTAGATTAATTCTGAACTGAATTAAATTCTAACTGATTACACACTTGAACATCATTGCAGTGATGGGAAAACCATGGCTAACACGGGCAGGAATTATCATGATAGGATTCCCATACTGTCAACACTTGTGCTTACCTGGCCTACAGTTGAATAATCAAACATACAGCCTCCATGGTCTCGAATGGGCTCATCTGAATATCCAGAATGAAAAATGCCAAACCAGAATGCCTCAGGAGTGTATGCAAAGATTCCACATACCAAACCAGCCCTCTTTGGAGCAGTAATAGATAAAATGACATTCCTTTCACTGAGTTCCCAAGAGCCTGCAATTTTTGTCATACAGAAATGGCTTACTGAAATGTCTAAGTAGGCATTTTTTATTACTTTTCTATAAAACATGCCTTGAATACTGATGATAAATATCCATTTGGATTATAGTAGAAACAAAGCCTGAAACATAAATGTTAGGCTTGATCATTTATTAGAAAAGGAGAAATTTTTTGAGAAACCTTAATTATGTAAGCCTGACTGACCAACCCAGTACAAAAAGAATTAATTATATTATTTTTATTTTATTCTTATAAGACTGATATTCAAAAATGTTAAATCTGTGATGGGAGTCCTTTGTTTGATGCTAAAAAGAAATGAAGCTGTGTGACTGTTGTGTATGTAGGAAAAGACACGTGTAACTTGTGTTATTGATAGTATAAACAATAATAGCCAATAGTTTTTCGTTCAATGACCAACCCTTAAGAAGATCCAAAAATGTGTTGAGCTATTTAGCTAGCTACTTCACATATATCAGTAAATAAAGCAAAGAATTCTGCCCTTGGGGAGCTTCCATTCTACAGATGGGAAATAAAAATGAGCAGTGAGCATGAAAAATAAGTAAATCCTATCGTATAAGAAGTTTTGGAGAAAGATTCTAAATAATTGAAAATGGCCCATGGCGGGGCTTGGTGTTTTTAGAAAATATAAAGCGGTTGGTCTGATGCTGGAGTGCAGTGAGCAGGGGAAGTGGCAGGAGATGAAGCAGAAGATGAGATGGAAGAGGTGGCAGGAAAGATTAGGGTGCACGTGGCAGGATGAGTTTCAGCATAGGATTTGATTTATGGTGTGACGGAAGGAAGCTATTAAAGGTGCTCAGTGATGAGGGATGTAATGTAACTCACATTTTAACTGGATCACTCTGACTCATTTGTGAGGAAGACCTTAAAGGGGCAATGGAGTGAAAAGCAGCACCTTTAGGGGGCTTTAGTGGGGTCTAAACACAAGCTGGAATCAAGATTGCCAGGAGGAATATCAATAACCTCAGATATGCAGATGACACCACCCTTATAGCAGAAAGTGAAGAGGAGCTAAAGAGCCTCTTGATGAAAGTGAAAATAGAGAGTGAAAAAGTTGGCTTAAAGCTCAACATTCAGAAAATGAAGATCATGGCATCCTGTCCCATCATTTCATGGGAAATAGATGGAGAAACAGTGGAAACAGTATCAGACTTTATTTTTGGGGGCTCCAAAATCAGATGGTGACTGCAGCCATGAAATTAAAAGACGCTTACTCCTTGGAAGAAAAGTTATGACCAACCTAGATAGCATATTCAAAAGCAGAGATATTACTTTGCTGACTAAGGTCGACCTAGTCAAGGCTATGGTTTTTCCAGTAGTCATGTATGGATGTGAGAGTTAGACTGCGAAGAAAGCTGAGCGCCAAAGAATTGATGCTTTTGAACTGTGGTGGTGGAGAAGACTCGAGAGTCCCTCGGACTGCAAGGAGATCCAGTCCATTGTGAAGGAAATCAGCCCTGGGATTTCTTTGGAAGGAATGATGCTAAAGCTGAAACTCCAGTACTTTGGCCACCTCATGTGAAGAGTTGACTCATTGGAAAAGACTCTGATGGTGGGAGGGATTGGGGGCAGAAGGACAAGGGGACGACAGAGGATGAGATGGCTGGATGGCATCACTGACTCAATGGACGTGAGTCTGAGTGAACTCCGGGAGTTGGTGATGGACAGGGAGGCCTGGTGTGCTGCGATTCATGGGGTCGCAAAGAGTCAGACACGATTGAGTGACTGAACTGAACTGAACTGGGGGACTGGAGGAGAGGTAGTGGAGATGTGGTCAATTTTGAGTATAGTTTGGAGAGAAGCCAACAGGATTTTCTAATATGTAAGGAGCAAAAGGAAGAAATATTGCTCAGCCCTTAAAAAAAGGAGAAATCTTACCATTTGCAACCAATAGGACAAACACAGTGACCATTTTGTAATGTATAAAAATATTGAATCACTATGTAGTAACTTGAACCTTACATACTATTGTAGGTCAATTAATAAAAAATAATAAATTTTAATTTATTAAAAAATTAAAGGGAAAAAGATGAATTTATCTGTAATAAAATCACCTTCTCTTTGGCATAGGGAAGGGACATGGAGAGGAGAAATGTAGTCTTCTCACTCATGTTAATTATGACCACAAGCCCAGGGAACTGCACACCCAAAGAAGCATTTGGGAAGCATTTTAGTTTTATGCTATTTTTGAATTCATAAAGAAATAGACCAAAAAGGCAGGGAGAGTGGTAGCATTCAGTATTGCTTTTTCAAGGGTAATAAGGTTTGCCCTCCTACTCCCAAAGAATGTGTTGATGGATGTGGGACTGGAGCCTATATTCAGCCTGTGAGCCCATGTTCTGGCAACAATGACATTATCCTAAATTATATTGACTTGAACACATGACGCCTTAGGAGAATGGAAAATAGACTTTTGCATTAGCCTAGCAGGGGAGTGACACAGATGAAACTAGAAAGACCAGTTGGAAATTTTGCAACTATAAGACATAGAGTTTTCATGCCATGAATGCTAGATCACTGGAGGGTTTTAAACAGGAGACTAGTATAGAGAGATGTGCTTTCAAACAGTCCCTCTACTGAAACGACAGATTACATTCTATACCGATGCTCTTCTTTCTAAACTTTCTTGTAAGTGATCTCCTATCTACTAGATGATGAGCAACAACCAATTACCTGCCAGAGGAGAACTGCATCACTATACCAGAAATGTAAAGAGAAAAAAAGTAAGTATTGGTATTTTGTTTTCTTCAAAGTAGTTTCTTGAAGCTCACCCGGCTTCCCATCAGTACTTTTGAGAGACAAAACAAGTTCCTTTGCAAAAGATGGATTTATGGAAAGAAGATAAGATTCTTGAGAATCAACAGCAGGACTTTAATAAAGAAAAAACTAAAGTTTATTTAAACACTTTAAACTGGGAGAAGAGCAGGCACACACAGTGAGGGTCACTTCTGATAAGATGAGATATCCTGGGAGAGGAGACGTGGATGCGTTGCTATTTTGGAGGAGGGCAGCGCCAAAATTTGCCACTTGCACCGTGCTGTCTGGGCTTTTTCTCTCAGTAGGTTAACATACTCAGAGGCCCTTGGATGCAGAGTAGGAAACCCTTGAGGAATTAGTGGCAGCGAGGGCAGTGAGCCCTCCTCCCCTCACCCCATGGGTGGGTCAGGACCACAGTGTGAAGCCAGCGTCACTTCCTTCTGCAACCACTGGGCTCCCTTTGGGCTGCAGGGTTGAAGAGGAGGCAGACAAAAGAAGGCCGTACTGGGGAGTCTGGTGAAGAGTCTGGTGACTGAAGGCTCAGAGTGCGGCACTGGAGAGGCCACATTTTCAGAAAAAATATGTTTCAGGTTTGTAGTTTACCAATTTCGTCAATTGTATTGTGAAGATTTTAAAACCTAAGCTGTTTTCTCCTATTATCCATGTAATACGAAATAGCTCTTTCATTGGCATGGGAATTAAAAGGAAAATTAGTCTAAGCAAAACATAATTAGAAAGATAAACATACTTCCTTCTTAAGCAATGATATATGCAAAAGTCTAACAGAAACTAGTCTGCCGTCTTTGCTATACAGTATTATCTGTGTCGCAGCTACCCATTCCCACCCCTCCCTCTGAGACCCATTACAGAAGAGAATGAGTTGACTAGATACAGCGAAGTCAAATTAAGCAGTGATATAACCAGCAAGAGCTACATGAATTCTTTCCTTCCCACTCAGCAGATGATTCTCTCGCAGGCTCTTCTGTAAGCTGGTGGTTGGACCAGTTTTGGAAATTAATTAGTCAATTAATTGCTGTGAACCTAGGCAAGAGTGCAGCCTAAAAAGGGATCACCAGTAGCCTTCTTCTCTCATCATTTCCCTCTAACTTCCTCTTCCGGGGGTCTGGCAGGGCGTAAAGATGCTTGGAATTCTGATTCAAGGTTTTATGTCTGAGATCTTCCGAAGGACCCACTGCTGCCATTAATGGAACACCTCATATTGGATGGAGGGTCAAATAAATCTGCAGAGCTTCATCACAGAGCATCAGCATGGTCCTTCTGATCACCCGGCAGCATTCCGGGTGCATTCACAATAACTCACAATAACTCACAATAATTCACAATAACTGGCCCGTGTCAAACATTATTCTCTTTCCACTTGCATAGATATGCAGAGATTTCTCTTGGATACCTTCTTTTCTAGCGTAAAAGTTGGAAAACGCATGAGCAAAATTCCCATCTAAGCTTTTTCTAATGTTCTCTTTTTAAAAAAAAGAATAATTTTAAGCATATTTAAGCCAATGTAAATTACATTTTTCCCTAAGCACATTTACATACCAAGCTATTCTGTAGTCCATCAAGAAAAAATGACACAGTCTACATTTAAAATTATTTTCTAGGATTGGGAATGACTGCAAGTTGGTTCCACCCTTATTCTCTGCCAAATCCTGCTGGTTGCAAAGCTCTTGTTTTTGTAAGTCTGTGGGTTGAGTAAACTGGGGATGTTGCTGAAGACTTGAACAGAGAATTTCAGTTATGTTAGCATAATGTTTTGTCATAATTTTTTGTCCAGTTGAACCTAATAGCTTCATCAACAGTGCAACATGTATTTTTGTTCACTTAATAAGGAGGATAGTGAAGCATCTGAAACAACCTGAATGCCCAATAGTGAATGGATTACCTGTTAAAATAAATGATGGCACATGAATATAGCAGCATATTATGCAGTTATTACGTGAAAATTATAAAGTTCTACAGAAACATAAAAATGCTACAATGTAGGAAAATGAAGCAGAATAAAAAATTCTATCATTCTGTGTTACAAGTATGAAAAGTTATGGAAATGTTCATAGAAAAAGAGAAATTCACTTATTCATTGAGATGGCACAATTGCTATTAAATTTCTTCTTTAAAATGTTTCCATTTATGGGTCTCCTGATACAATGCACCGTACAACATCACTTATGGCAGCACCCTTGCTAGAAATGCATAAACTGACTTTAATCATGAGAGGACATCAGACACACTCAAAATGAGGGCCAGTGGAGAAGGCAATGGCACCCCACTCCAGTACTCTTGCCTGGAAAATCCCATGAACAGAGGAGCCTGGTAGGTTGCAGTCCATGGGGTCATGAAGAGTCAGACACGACTGAATGACTTCACTTTCACTTTTTACTTTCAAGCATTGAAGAAGGAAATGGCAACCCACTCCAGCATTCTTGCCTGGAGAATCCCAGGGATGGCGGAGCCTGGTGGGCTGCCGTCTATGGGGTCACACAGAGTCGAACATGACTGAAGTGACTTAGCAGTAGCAGCAGCATACAAAACAACTGACCTATACTCTTCAAAAATACCAAAGCCACGAAAGACAAAGAAGGAATGAAGCCCTGTTCTAGATTGCAGAGACTAAAGGGACATTAAAAACTAAAAGCAGTGTGTGATCCTAGACCAGAGAAAAAAACTGCAACTGACTCTACTAGGACTGGTATACATTGGCTAATTTCAAAGAAAACTCATTTCTTAACAGAAATGATTGAAATTTTAGCTCACACTCACTTAAAACATTTATGTAGAAAATAATTAATGATCAAATATTTTTCCATAAAAATTCAGTATTTAAGTATAATTTGTAAATAGTGATAGAATGGTAAAGTTTTAAATTTCTGTATTTTTAACTATTTTATTATAAAAATTTTAATTTTATTCTAAGATTTTATTATATTTTTCCTTTGGCCTTTCTGATTTTTTATAGTCAAAATTGCCTGAAATAAATTACCGTATGTTGCTTTATATTTTTCAGAAAGCTTAATAATCTTTATAGCCCCTGTCAATATTCCAGGAAAAAAATAGTAGTAGTCTAACAATGGCAAATAATTGGTCAGATTATTGCTTTTTCTTGGCTTAGTGATACTAAATTTGTAGCATATTAAACTTTCAATTGCAGCAAGGATGCTCTTCGTTGGAATAAAATAACCAGAATTTAACATTTTCATGCTATTTGATGAGAATGATCTAGTTGCAGTCGAGCTAAAAACAAAAGAAAAAACAGCAACAACAATAGGAACGAAAGCAAAGGAAATATACTGATGTTATTATTATTATTTCAGTGTTACATGAAGGCAAAAGAGAAAAAGACTCATTATATTGTAACTTTTCTTGGATTGAAATTTTCTGTATACATTGGGCTTGGGATCCAATTTATTCACCTAAATTATTCTTTGTCTTCTAGTCAAGGATGTAGCTGCCGTTTTCATTTTGTATATGAAAACCGATTCTTTTACTTACCCTAACAGCAAATTTAATGGGTTAGAATTAGATTTTAACACACGTGTTACTCTGCTCTGGTAGATTATTTTCAGATCAATGGTAACAAAGAAAAATCCTACCACAGTACCTTACCTTAAGGTTATTTAATTTTTTTTTGTCCTTTTGGATTAACTATGATTGCAGAAAACTCTTTATAGCCCAGAATGACAATTATTACAGCTGTGATTGATTCAACAAGTTTAAAACTGCACCTTGTTCTCATTCAGATCATCTTGAGACCACCAACTCAGATTTGTTGTTCAGAGTTAAGAGTTGGACATGGTATACAGTGGAGATAATTTGATCACCACAGGAATTCAGCTTCTGATTGGGGCCTTGCTGTGTTCTAATCAACCAAACTAATGAACTATGTACACCGTACATTTATCTACTAGGAACACTTGCATTTTCCCAGAGCCAGTGGTAATCAAGTTTGCCACTATTGTTCATATTGGATCATAAGAAAATCAAGTCTATTTTAATGCCCATATTAAAAAAAAGTCACTGATTCCATGTATATATATGCCTGTCATTTATTTGCTTAATGTAAATGGACCCCACAGAGTTATACAACATTAACCTCCTTCAACACATGGTGTAAAGTGCAAAACTTTCCCTGGAATCCTTCCTCGCTTCAATGACATTTTTTTTTTTTTTAACACCTAAACTTGCATTTGTTCATAGTAGCATGACGAAATTTATTACAGCTAATATTTATACATAATTCTATAAAAACGTACAAATTATTACGAGTTTTCTGGCTTGAGAGTATTTGACTTTCCCTGGTGGCTCAAATGGTAAAGAATCTGCCTACAACGCAGGAGGCCCAGGTTCGAGCCCTCGGTCGGGAAGATCCCCTAGAGAAGGGAATGGCTACCCACTCCAGTATTCTTGCCTGGAGAACTCCATGGACAGAGGAGCCAGGGGGGTTAAAGCCCATGGTCACAAAGGGTCAGACATGACAGAGTGACTAAAAACAACAAACTCAACAGCTCTTCATTAAGAAGCTATTTTGTGCCAGGCATCATGTCAACTACTAGAAGACAGGAAATGTGGAAATGGACAAAGGGGATGATTGCAGAAGAGAGGAGAATAACTTCATACTCAACATTTATATTGATTTATCTTGTAGATAGAGTTATGGATGTGGTAAAGCTGTTACCCTCAGAAGACAACAAATAGATATAAACATATATTTCTTGGTTTTATTAGTTAGCACTTAAAGTATTGAAGCTTTTCCTTCTCTCTTGGTTCATAGAGACCACTCTGTGAGATGGATTGAAACTGTGAGAAAGTACCAAGTAATCCCTCCCCAGCCATAAGTACTACAAGAAACTCTAGCCCATGGACTTAACTTATGTATATTTTTCCAGAGAACTAGAATTAGAAAGGATAGGAAATTGTGGGTTCAATGAGGCTAGAAATAGAAGGTAGAGTAGATTTCAAAGTAGAAAGTGAGGTTTTTACATTAAGGTCTTGGAAGAGACTCTTATAGACAAAGCAGACAAAATCCTTGCTCTGGAAGATTTTACATTTGAGGTTTAATATTACAAACTGACTTTGCCATGAGACAGGGAGTAGTTTTGCAAATTGTTAGATATTCAGTAACACAATGGAAAATAACAGAAAGCTTTTGCAAAGTGAAAGGGTGACCACTGTAAAAGATGCAATGTTTTGTGCAGTCAATAAAAGTGATAGGAAAGAACGGAGCAGATCACAACAGACCCAACGACAGATGAAAGCCCATCCGTCTAATCCAGCTAATAACTGAAGAACAGGAAAGGAAACAAAGGTGCTGAATAATAGGTAAGTAAAACAGAATGACTTAATCATCAAATAATTTTAAAAGATCATGGGAAAAATTGATGAAAACTAAGAATTCTTTCAAAAAATAATAAATGGTTTAATTTTGCTTTTAAATAATAAATGAAGTATGAAATCTTGTATCTCTATATCATAATATTATGAGAAAAAATAAAAGCCCAATTCATCTAACATTTGATTAATTTGATTCTTAGAACTAATATGTTATAATCTTATTTTTATTAAAAGTAAAATTAACTTATTTTATAATTGACAACTTTTTGACTGTTCATGAGAAAGTCTTAGTAAAACCATTCCCCAGCCCACTCCTCAGTATTAACTGTTACATCAGACTCTGTTATATGGATTTATGTGGCTTTTATCAAATACCAGTGATCAAGAGCCTTCTTTTTGCATGAATAGCCCTTTTTGCCTTCTAATTTTGAGGTCCACCTAAGATAGAATTAACTTCACTTTCATTTTGGATAAGCAATTTGCAGTTACCTACATTTGCTATTATCATATTCATTTCACTGGATCCTAAGAATATCTTTTTATTTACACTGCCTCTTTTGTAATTTATGCACAAAATTTTTAGATAAAGTTAAACCTTTAGTATAAACATACTACTAATAGAACATTAGGACTAGAATAAAATATTTTTTTACATAAAAAGCGATGTTCACTAGAAATTTTCATGTTATACATTTTTTTTAGACTTAAGGAATAAAAAAGAATACCCCCTACTGTTCCAATTGTCCAGCATTTATTCCCTCAACAGATACCTGCCTGTCACCCACCATCCTCCCAGCACTCTCCTAGACACTGAGGATTTCATTGGAATGAAAGCAGACAACACAATCCAATCCTCACAGAACTTACATTCTAACAAGAAGTAGAAAATCAAATAATTGTCTATACTTGAGTCTAACGGTAGGTAATAGTGCGTCTATGCTTAGTTGCTCAGTTGTATCTGATTCTCTGCGAGTCGATGGACTGTGGCCCTCCAGACGCCTCTGTCCATGGGATTTCCCAGGTAAGAATACTGGAGGGGGTTGCCATTTCCTCCTCCAGGGGATCTTCCCAACCTAAGGATCAAACCTGTTTCTCCTGCACTGGCAGGTAGATTCTTTACCAGTGTTCTACCTGGGAAGTCCAAGTAATGGTATTATGAAGAAAACACAAGAATGGGGTAAAAGAATATTGGGTGGGAGTCACAAGCTTAAATAAATGGATAAAAAAGGTAATATTTGAACTAGGAGTTGAAATAGGTAAGGTGATGCTGGAATTCTGCCAATGCAAAAAATAACTTTTAAAAAGGGACCAAGAGAGATAAGGATAGAAGTGAAGAGATACAAACTCTTGTCAGAAGATGCTCTGGTCATTTACATAGAAAATCGACACAAAATAATTCAGGTTAATAAGAAATCAGCAAATTTCCAAGAATTAAAGCAAGCTAAAACTCTTTAGCGCCCCTTTACATCAGTGAAAACAAGTTAAAACACAATAGAAAATTAAACAGCATTCATGTGAATATCTTGAACTTAACAGAGAATGCATAAGACTTATATGCACACATACATGCTTTAGAAGCTCTACTAAAGAACTTTAAAGAAACCCTAAATAAGTGGGAAGCAGCATTGTTTTGTGTCAGTTCTCTCCAAATTAATGTAGATGTTGATTATGCAATATTGCTAAAAAATTCTAACAAGATTTCACTGGGGAATTTGAAAAGCTGATTCTAAAAATTATATTGAAGATCAATGGCTCACAATTAGGCAGTTTTAATAATAGAAAGCTAAGTATAAGGCTTCCGTGGTGGCTCAGAGGTAAAGAATCTGCCTGCAGTGCAGGAGACAGGGGTTTGATTCCCTGAGGGAAGATCCCCAGAGAAGGAAATGGCAATCCATTTCAATATTCTTGCCTGGGAAATCCCATGGACAGAAAGAGCCTGGGGCTTCTGTCCACGGGGTTGCAAAGAGTTGGACACAGTGTAGAAACTAAATAACAACAATAAAGCTATTAGGACATCACAAAAGTATAGTAATTCAAAGAATATGGCATGAGCATAGAAATAGATATTGAACTAAGAATAGATTTGTTCAGCAAATCCTTATATATGTGAGAATTTGGTGTACACTTCAGCTGGCATGAAAACTCAATGGTAAAGGAAAGAATATTTGTTAAATCACATTAGAAAAACTGACTATGTAGAGAAAAATCACTTTGAGACTACCTCAAAGCATATTACAAAATAAACTCCAAATGGTATATAGAGCTAAATTTGAAGAGGAAATTTATAATTTTAATGAGAGATATGACTCTTTATCAGTTTTTGTAAAAGGATTTCTAAAAATCATCAGTCAAATAATTTCAAAAGCATCCAAGCTCTGAATTGAAGTTCTGTTTCTCTAACTCTTCTTGATGTTTACATCCAGGAGGAGGTTAGATTTTCTAAGAGAGGGTGTCCCACTCTGTAAAAACAGAGCGAATTGGTTTAGAAGAGGCCAGTAGCTTTGGTATTCAGGAACTTGTCTGAAACTTTAGCCAGCTGAGGACATAGCCTTACAGGGAGTTCAGCTCAGTGCTCCATGATAACCTCGATGGGTGGGATGGGGGTAGGTGGGAAGGAGATTCAGGAGGGAGGGGATATGTGTATACATATAGCTGATTCATTTCATGGTACAGCATAAACACAACACTCTAAAGCAATTATACCCCCCCCCCCCAAAAAAAGGAACCCAAAGCATTTTGGATGTTCTATAGGTGGGCTCAGCTTGACTAAATATCTGGCAAAAAACAAGCATGACTCAGCAAGCCATTGAGAAATACACAACTGTTGAGTTTATTTTTGTTTTATTTAGAGATGCAGACGAGCTCCTGCAGCCAAAGCAAAACTTGGATCCACTTTGGATTTTGGTCTCTTGAGTTTAGATTCACTCTTTTGTTTTTATAAAAGATTTGATGGTACTTTTGACAATCACTGGTTTTCCCCAGTGTCCTAACTGACATTATCTCCCTTCACAAAATAGGCTCTCAAAGCCAGGCTGTGGCAAATAATTGCTGAAAACACAATATTCATGCCACACTTGCCTCCTTGATTACTGCAGTGTTATCTTTTAAACATTCTAGAGGGAAGGCTCTACAAACCCAAGATATCTGGATCTACAAGAGAAGGGATCATAAAGAAAAGACGTTCATAAAGCCATTATTATTTGTTTTGCCAAGGGAATTGATTGTATTCCTTTCTGTTCATGTAATTCGTTCATAATGGTAAGAGCTTTGTTGTAGTAAGTATTTTTCAAGTCTTTGGAATTTAGGAGTAAATACACAGGATAATCCATCCAGTGTTCCAAATCATGGGTCAGAGGCTAGGAAGCATTCTGTGTGTCACCCGGTAGAGAGAAAGCTGCTGTTAATTTACATGAGGAGAATAGAGTTTATCTCTAGCAAAAGAGGATTTTCTCATTGCATGACTGCTTTTGGGAACAGAATTGTAGGGCAGAAGACGATCAAGTTTCTAATGAACATGTAGAAAGTAAATTTGTAATAGCGTTCAGAAGAAGAAACAGACTCTCTTTAAAGAGTAGTGAGTCTCATGCAACTAGAGGTGTTTAAGCAGGGGATGTGTAATCAGAAAAGAAAAAAAAACTGTAAAAGCTTTCAGAGGGCCCAACTGCCTTCCCAAAGCATCAGTGGACTGGGTGTAAACTTGAGTTTAAGCAGACATCTTTGGGTGGGGTGGGTGGGGTGGGGAGTACGGGGCACATGGAAGCTTTCACATTCTCCTTGGCTCCATAGAACCCTGTCAAGGTGGAGAACTAGAAGGAACAACATGAGAAATGAAAGGTATAACCATCAAGGGGAGCAATACAGGTATGGGAAACTTTTGTTATTTTCCCTACATGAACACAGTCACGTTCATACCATTCATCCTCGTTTGAGTCCCTCTCCTCTGATCCCATCTCCACCTGTGAAAATTCAACCAGTGTTCCTGTCCCAAATCAAATGGAACTTCCCCATAAAATAACTCCCTGATTCATAAAACAAAATTAATATAGTAATTCCCTGATTCAGGCTTCCCATAGATCTTTTCATTTGTTCAGTTTTAGCTCTTAACAGGGACTTCTCTTGCAGCCTGTAGCTTATTCTAAAAGTATCTTTTCTCACCTACTGAAATTTAAATTTTTGAAGACAGAGAATGTGTCTAGTAGATCCTTACACCTCAAATGTGTGATGACACCTCAATGTGTAACTCTCTACCTTGTAGCCAGTACATTTCAATAGACGGATACTAAATGAATGGGAGAATGAATGGAACATTCTGAAGAGGAGGAAAATGTCCAAGTGGCTTCTTGGCAGCAGGGTGCTTCTGTCTCCCTTTCCTTTGACTGAACTTCTTTCATTTCAGACTTTGGGCTGGAAAATGACAGGATCAAGAAAACAGTAGGGATACAAAGTTGGGAGGTTTGTTGAGAGCATGTGTAACTCCATGAAATAGCAGTTTCAAAGATCAAGGTAAAACTTTTTCCCCCTTCAGGTAAGGAAAAAACTGTGTGTGAGTGGAATTAGAAAGAGGAAAAAGACCAAGTGAAATATCATCACTCATGAATGGTATTAAAATAGAACCACTGAGAAGATTATTGAGACAATGACTTTCTTTCCAAAAGGGTAAACCCTGTCAACAGCAGGAGGTAAAAACTGCAGTCAACAGCACTGAGTGAAAGGTAAGAAGATTTCAGGCAACTTAAAGAAAAAGAAAAAAAAAAACCTTTAAGGGTATTAGTGACTCTTTTTCACATTTCCATGAAGGTTCTACCCATAAGGAAAATATTCTCCTGTATTCCATAGCAATATATCTTATTCTTTTTTAATGCAGCAACACCAGCCAACTGGTGAGGTGGAGACACTGAACAGCTACCTTGGCACTCGGTTCTTAATATTCATTCAGAGGGTTAACTTTCAGCAAAGCCAAAAAGATGACAGCCAGATAAAACAGTCGCAGTCCTCAGGGTGGAAAATCATGTTGCCAGGCCAGCCCAAATATAATTTCTCGTATGTCTTTTCTTTCAAGGAAGTACTTCTGAAAAACACCTTTCCAGCACAATAGTCATCGAATCCAATTATATATTTTTAGACACCACTAAACATTCTTTTTTTTATTTCTTCCATTTCACAAAAACTCTCCACATCTGGAAAGAACAGCAATGAAGAACAGGAACTGGCGCGTTCATGCTTGGCTCCTACCGGGCATGTTTCGTTTAATTTCCTCCGTTTTTATGACATTTTCCTATGCTGCTACTCCAGACGTTCAATAAAACACCTCGCCGCCGAGAAACCATAGGGGAAGGAAAATCTAAAGAAAATCTGACGGAAGATCTGAGAGTGAGATCACCTCAACCGTGAGCGCAGGCAACAGGAGCCCGTGTTCCGGCTTCTAGACACCGCTTCCCTGGGGTCTCTCCTTGGCCTGCGTGCATCAACGCTGCTGACCTGTGCGCTCGGATCCGCCGCCGGACGAACGGGTGCACTCTCCTCCTGGAGCTTGTTTTCTAGAGTCTATCTTCCTTGCAGTATCAGAAAGACCACAAAAGCCTGTATTGTCTATTCAGTTTTCCAAACTTCAGCCATCCAGTCCACGATCAGTTTTTCCCCGGGGCAGTTGAGAAGTCATTTCTTTCTATCTTTTTGTTTTTTAACAAGCAAGAACCAGCTATGAATACAATCTGGAGCAAGAGTATGGTCTAGCGTAGACAGGGAAGAACCAGATATGAGATAAACAAGTCAAAACTGAACCATGCCCTCAGCTTGAAGCATGATGGAGAAGCAGGGCAAACTTAATGCCTAGGAAAGCCATCTGTTTATAAAAAAGATGTCAGGTAGGTAAAGAATACTTAGACCTAGTCTCTGTGTCTTCATTATCTAAGGCGGGGGTGGGGGCTGGGGGGAGGAAACCAGGCTTTTCCTTATTTACAATATGCGAATGAGTTTCAGATCCTTGTCAAATAGGTTGGGAGAGTCCATGAGGGTGCTAGATGTCCACAATATGCGAGACAGAAAAGCACAAAATGGGAAGTGTTGACCTTTGACTGTCAATTACTTCTCCAACAAAAACAAAAATGGGTTTAATCAGAATCAGCAAGGAATTGCAATGGTGAGCCACTCACAAGTCTACGCATAGCAACCAGAGAAGAATGCTTTTAAAGAGGGGGAAAGGAAGTTGAGAGAGCTGTACTAAACAGAGAGCCTATTGGAGGAACTGAGAGTTCTAAAGTATAATGGCTTTTCACCTGCTGCGCTGCCAGTCTCTCATTGGCTGAGCTCTTGCCAGGCAAGAAGAGGAAGTCTTTCTTCTTCCTGTTGAGATCTGCAATCTTTAGGCCGGAGGGCGCCCCCTTCTGGCTTCCTGACTCCATTTTAATTAAGATGGCTTTAAAATATGTATGTTTTATGGTGAGTGAAGGCTCCTCCTCAGTTGCAGTGAGCAGGCTTCTCATTGCAGGGTCTCCTCTTGTTGCAGGGCACAGGCTTCAGTAGTTGTGGCGCATGGCTCAGTAGTTTGGGCCTCGAGACTCTAGAGCACAGGCTCAATAGCTGTGGCACCCCAGCTTAGTTGCTTCGCAGCATGTGGGATCTTCCTGGATCAGGAATTGAACCCATGTCTCCTGCCTTGGCAGGTGGATTCTTTGCCAGCGAGCTACCAGGGAAGCTCAAGATATCTTTTCGTTAATTTTACAGGAGGTTATGCACTCTAAAGCCCAACTGTGATAATTCTGTAAACTTTTCTGGGGACAACTCTTGGCCTATTTTAAACAGCCTAAATTAACTTTTTTCTTCACTACTCTTTCTCCCTGCCATTTAAAACAGAATTTCTTGTCATACCTCTACTGGGAATAAATAAATTCCTTGATTTTTTTTCTTATTCATCAAATATTTATTACCTGTATTCAATCAGTATAAGTCCTGTGTTAGACAGTGCGATCAGAATGGTTGTATTTTTAACTTTTAAAGTTTTACTATGAAAGTAGCATTTAACATGAGATCTACCTCTTAACATTCCTTAACTGTACAATATATTATCATTGACTATAGGTACAATACTGTATGTACATCAGCTGTTTAGAGATTATTCATAGATACCTCATACAAATGGAATCAAGCCATATCTGTCTTCTGTACTTGGCTTATTTCACTTAGTGTCTCCTTGAGGTTTGTTCACATGATGGAGTATTGCAGAATTCATGTCTTTTTAAAGGCTAAATAGTATTCCATTTGATGCACATACCATAGTTTCTTTATATATTTGTTAATGGACTTTTGTTTCCACAACTTGGCTATTATGAATAATGCGGCAATGAACAGAAGAGTGGTAAAACCTTTTTGGATCCTGCTTTCAGTTTTGGAGGGTAAATTCCAGATGTGGAATTGCTGGATCTCAAGGTAATTCTACTTTTATTTATTTTTTAAAAATTGCATATGTTTGAAAGGTGGACAACATGATGTTTTCTTTCAGGAGTTTTATGGTTTCAGGGCTTATGTTTAAGTCTTTAATCCATTTTAGTTGACTTTTATGTATAGTGTAAGATAGGGGCCTATAAACAAACCCATGATTAATTATTTCTTTCCATAAACCTTTTTTCCCCTTTACTTTTCTCCATTCCTTTCCTCCTAATTTGGTCAAGAAACTGTTAGGTAAAGTTGTGAAAAAAGTGTCATCCATACAGTATTATGGACAGTACCTAAAGTGGGGGGCTTTCAGAATCTGAATGAGGTATGGGAGTGTCTGGGGGCTTGGGTACACGGGGGTGGGGAGCAGCCTGGCCTGGTTACTCCAGGATGAGATAGTTGAGGAAGATGTCTGATGGGGGAGGTTAGCAGTGGCATCTAATGTGATGAATTGAGGACTGTTGAGGATGGGATCCATGTAGAGGAATGAAGTGGTAGCAACTGGTGTAGGATATTCAGATACCAAGCAACTTGGGAAGTTTGTCTGCATCAGGGGTGAGGAGATGGGGAGGATAAACAGGAGGGTGCTGGTGCCTCTGATATGAGTTGAGTACTTAAGCAGGTAAATAATCAAATAGTTATTTATATTGAGAAAAGCTGAGTCTGATTTATTGCTGTTTGAAAAGGGAGTTACACTATGGAAAAAGAGAAAATGAGAATAAAGCCTGGAATGCTGGATATATAGAAATATTAATGTGTTAAATATGGAAATATTCATGTGAATTTAATTTTCAATAAATTAGAAAGAAAAAAATGAAGGAAGGAACAAAGAAAGGAAGGGAGAATGTGGGGATAAATGATGTAATTCTATATAGTATAGTTCTTATATACTCTAGGTCTGTCTGAGAGAGCTTGGGAGCAGAGATACCCCAATAGCAATGAGCATATTGTTCACTCAGATCTTCCTTTGTAAACCATTCTCCACTAAAAGGAACCAGAGCTCCTTGGAGGAATTTCTGATTCCTGGGCTGGAAAAGGGAAGAAACAAGTGGGTCAGGAACAGCTTGATGTGCCAGAAAATAAAGAAATGTTCCCCTAGTGATGGAACCAAAAAGATACACAAACTACTTTGAGATCCCCACTAGTCAAATCTGGAACAACCTGGGCATTAAAATAAGAAATACTACCAATATATTAGAATCAATGGAATAAAATGGAAATCTAGAAAAGTTCATGCAGATATGAATGCATGAATAGATGAATGAATAACTAAATGGAAGAGCTGAAAGATTCTCAAAACAGAGGCATGCCATGTAATAGAGAACTATAGACTAAGATAATTATTTGTCAATCATCAGAGTAATAAGTAACTCAGCCAAAAACATCAATGCATGCAAAATATTTTGGTGAGAGTTAAATGATGCACAAAATATTACTATTCAATGTTAGATTTAAGCATTCTGCATGAAATACTTATCAATTACAAAAGTAAAAGAGAAAATCTTTACAATTTGGGGAAACTGAAAGAATATACCTTTTGTCAAGCACTTAACGTTTAATATCCCCAATAATGGCATGCATTGAACTTACTTATAAGTTGATAGAATGCAATGAGAATAATTCAGTATTACTTTTCTGATACTTCTCCCAAAATATGTAATTTGAATCTAGTCATGAAGAAAAATCACACAAGCTCAAATTGAGGGACATGCTATAAAATAACTTACCTACAATTTCTGAAAGTGTCAAGTCATGAAGGTCAAGATGGAGGAACAGATCCAGTATGAACTGAACTGAACAGAGATGCCAACTAAGGGGAACTAGATCCTTTCCTAGCAAGGATATTATTGGAAAATGGTGAAATGTGAATCAAGTCTGGAGATTAGATGGTAATAATGTATCCATGTTAAATTCCTGATTTTGATGGTAATTCTGTATATGTGAAACTGTCCTTGTTTGTTGGAAATTCATACTTAATATATTTGGGGCATCAGGTTGGCAACTTAAAATTATTTAGGAAAAAGAAAAAATGTTCCTGCTATTTAGTTTTTTTAAGTTTAAAGTTACTTTAAAATAAAAATTTAACATGTATACACATTTCCCACACCTAGTAGTACAGATAAACTGGGGAAATCTACATAAGACCTGTGTGTAGATTCCATCAATGTTATATCCTGGCTGTGATACTGTATTATAGCTTTGAAAAATGTTTCTACTGAGGGAAATGGGTTTCAAAGTAAGAAGAAATTTCTGTATCATTTTTTTTACAACTCCATGTGAAGCCCCTATTATCTCAAATTTTTACAATATAATATTAGTTTTAGGTATACAACATACAATATCTTTACCAGTTGTACTCCATTTAAAAGTATTATAAAATACCAACTATATTCCATGTGCTATTCATTACATCTTTGTATCTTATTTATTTTCTTAAGATTTTTTTAAAAAATTTAAAACAAGTTTTTATTGGAGAATAGTTAATTTACAGTGTTGTATTGGTTTCTGCCATACAGTAAAGTGAATCAGTTATACTTATACATATACATACATTCATTCAAGATCCTTTTTCCACAGAGGTCATTACAGTGTATTGAGTAGAGTTTCCTGTACTATACAGGAAACTCTATACCTCTATATAGGTCTTTACTAGTTATCTATTTTTTATTCAGTTATTGAATCTTTATAATGGCCTATGACAGTGATATTATGCTTACTATTCAGATCAAGGAAGCCAGGTTTAAGTAATGTTAAAAATTTGACTGTTAGTAAATAGAAGAAATGGGGATTGGATTAGAATTTTGTCTTGTTTTATAGCTCGGAAAAAAAAACCCAACAAAACATTACTAGAAAAAGAATCCAGAAAAGATTCTAAGTGCTCCGTATCACTGTTACTGTTGGAAACTTGTTAATAAATGTATACTTTTGTCAAATATAGAGTTAAAATATAAAAATTAATAGCCACTAAATTTTATAGTCAGGACATGGAGTAATTACTTTTGATTTTTATGATTCCACAAAACTCAAAATTCATTATAAATCTACAAATAGTATTTTCACAATTCAGCTACAAAGAGCGTCCTAAGATCCTAAATGGAGTCCAAAGTGCATGAGAAATGTCTGGTATTTTCGTGCCTGACGTTTCAGAATCCAACAACACATTAAAAAGATCATACACCATGACCAAGTGGGCTTTATCCCAGGGATGCAAGGATTCTTCAATATTCGCAAATCAATCAATGTAATTCACCACATTAACAAATTGAAAAGTAAAAGCCATATGATTATCTTAATAGATGCAGAGAAGGCCTTCAACAAAATTCAACATCCATTTATGATAAAAACTCTCCAGAAAGCAGGAATAGAAGGAACATACCTCAACATAATAAAAGCTATATATGACAAACCCACAGCAAACATTATCCTCAATGGAGAAAAATTGAAAGCATTTCCCCTAAAGTCAGGAACAAGACAAGGGTGCCCACTTTCACCGCTACTATTCAACATAGTTCTGGAAGTTTTAGCCACAGCAATCAGAGCAGAAAAAGAAATAAAAGGAATCCAGATTGGAAAAGAAGAAGTAAAACTCTCACTGTTTGCAGATGACATGATCCTCTACATAGAAAACCCTAAAGACTCCACCAGAAAATTACTAGAGCTAATCAATGAATATAGTAAAGTTGCAGGATATAAAATCAACACACAGAAATCCCTTGCATTCCTATACACTAATAATGAGAAAGTAGAAAAAGAAATTAAGGAATCAATTCCATTTACCATTGCAACAAAAAGAATAAAATACTTAGGAATATACCTACCTAAAGAAACTAAAGACCTATATATAGAAAATTATAAAACACTGATGAAAGAAATCAAAGAAGACACTAATAGATGGAGAAATATACCATGTTCATGGATTGGAAGAATCAATATTGTGAAAATGAGTATACTTCCCAAAGCAATCTACAGATTCAATGCTATTCCTATCAAGCTACCAGCGGTATTTTTCACAGAGCTAGAACAAATAATTTCAAGATTTGTATGGAAATACAAAAAACCTCGAATAGCCAAAGCCATCTTGAGAAAGAAGAATGGAACTGGAGGAATCAACCTGCCAGACTTCAGGCTCTACTACAAAGCCACAGTCATCAAAACAGTATGGTACTGGCACAAAGACAGAAATATAGATCAATGGAACAAAATAGAAAGCCCAGAGATAAATCCACACACCTATGGACACCTTATCTTCGACAAAGGAGGCAAGAATATACAGTGGATTAAAGACAATCTCTTTAACAAGTGGTGCTGGGAAAACTGGTCAGCCACTTGTAAAAGAATGAAACTAGACCACTTTCTAACACCATACACAAAAATAAACTCAAAATGGATTAAAGATCTAAACGTAAGACAAGAAACAATAAAACTCCTAGAGGAGAACATAGGCAAAACACTCTCTGACATAAATCACAGCAGGATCCTCTATGATCCACCTCCCAGAATACTGGAAATAAAAGCAAAAATAAACAAGTGGGATCTAATTAAAATTAAAAGCTTCTGCACAACAAAGGAAACTATAAACAAAGTGAAAAGACAGCCTTCAGAATGGGAGAAAATAATAGCAAATGAAGCAACTGACAAACAACTAATCTCAAAAATATACAAGCAACTTATGCAGCTCAATTCCAGAAAAATAAATGACCCAATCAAAAAATGGGCCAAAGATCTAAATAGACAGTTCTCCAAAGAAGACATACGGATGGCTAACAAACACATGAAAAGATGCTCAACATCACTCATTATCAGAGAAATGCAAATCAAAACCACGATGAGGTACCATTTTACACCAGTCAGAATGGCTGCGATCCAAAAGTCAACAAGCAATAAATGCTGGAGAGGGTGTGGAGAAAAGGGAACCCTCTTACACTGTTGGTGGGAATGCAAATTAGTACAGCCACTATGGAGAACAGTGTGGAGATTCCTTAAAAAATTGCAAATAGAACTGCCTTATGACCCAGCAATCCCACTGCTGGGCATACACACTGAGGAAACCAGAATTGAAAGAGACACCTGTACCCCAATGTTCATCGCAGCACTGTTTATAATAGCCAGGACATGGAAGCAACCTAGATGTCCATCAACAGATGAATGGATAAGAAAGCTGTGGTACATATACACAATGGAGTATTACTCAGCCATCAAAAAGAATACATTTGAATCAGTTCTAATGAGGTGGATGGAACTGGAGCCAATTATACAGAGTGAAGTGAGCCAGAAAGAAAAACACCAATACAGTATACTGACACATATATATGGAATTTAGAAAGATGGTGGTGTTAAACATGTACGCGAGACAGCAAGAGAAACACAGATGTGTAGAACAGCCTTTTGGACTCTGTGGGAGAGGGAGAGGGAGGGAGGATTTGGCAGCGTGTCATTGTAACATGTATGATATCATGGGTGAGGCGAATCGCTGGTCTAGGTTCATTGCAGAAGGCTTGGGACTGATGCATGGGGATGATCCGGAGGGATGGTGTGTGTGTGGGGGGGAGCGGGATTGGGAACTCAGGTACACTTGTGGATGATTCATGTCAGTGTATGGCAAAATGAATACAGTACTGTAAAGCAAAACAAACTAAAAAAATAAAAATTTAAACTTAAAAAAATAAATAAATAAATAAACCAGACAGCTAACAGTAAATATGAGAGCATTCAAGAGCAGTATGAGAATACAGGAATTGAAATGAGACGTGGGAGCAAAAGTACTGGTTATCTGAGTAGGAGATTCTCTTCTAAATTAGCACAAGCTTAGTGTTGGGTGTATGGAATATGCTCTCCGTGGGGACTGATTCTTCTATAGAAGATGGAGCATCACAGGGCAAATTAAANTAAACCAGACAGCTAACAGTAAATATGAGAGCATTCAAGAGCAGTATGAGAATACAGGAATTGAAATGAGACGTGGGAGCAAAAGTACTGGTTATCTGAGTAGGAGATTCTCTTCTAAATTAGCACAAGCTTAGTGTTGGATGTATGGAATATGCTCTCCGTGGGGACTGATTCTTCTATAGAAGATGGAGCATCACAGGGCAAATTAAATTGTTGCCAACACTAGAATCCAGATACAGCCCTTTTAGAAATAGCACTTTTTGGTAGAAACTTCGTAAGGGAAGAGTGGCTGTCAAATTGGGACGAATTTCATGTCAACATGTGGACGCAAACTGGGAGACCAGTTACTGCGACTATGTGGAAGTAATAAGCAGCATGAAAAATATTAATTCGAGGGAGTAGATTTTTTTCCTATCACGGTGAGCACATTTTTGACTTTTTCTCTGGCCCCAACAATGAAAAAAATAGATTGTGACATCTAGTAAAGTTCAAGCACTTAATTAACTTTCTCCTCCAACCTATTATACAGCTTAGAATATTCTTCACTGAAAGAATGCTTCAAAGATGAGGAATCATAGTCATAAAAGCCTCTATTAGGTGTAGGGGTGTGTGTGTGTGTGTGTGTGTGTGTGTGTGTGTTAGTCACTTAGCCATGTCCGACTCTTTGCGACCCCATAGACTGTGGCCCATCAGGCTCCTTTGCCCATGTGATTCTCCAGGTAAGATGCTTGAGTGGGCTGCCATTTCCTTCTCCTCTATTAGTGGGCTTCCCAACATTTTCTAAAGTTACCAGCTGGCAAAACTGATCTAGCTGAAAATTTATAAAGACTTTGGATATATTTACACTAATATTTAAAAAATATTTTTATTTTATAGGCTACAATGCCTACAAAAGGGTTTTAAATTTTTTTTATCTTCCAGACATGATACTTCAAATGTCCATATTTACCCACCTGGTGTGTGGAGATAGCTAAGTTCTCATATTAACCTCTAGACTTCCTATAAGGGTGATTAACTGAGAGATTTAAGCCAAAGTCCCTTTTCCACTCTTTTAAAACACAAAGAGTGCTTAACAGAGCTATACTTAGTGTCTATGAGAATTACTGTCTAGTGCATTTAAATACTGTGAATTTAAATGAATAATATATAATTTAGATCAGAATTTTTTTTACAAAGTTAAGTGTATTAAATACATTTCCCTCTAATCTTCATTTATTATTCATGCTGATTTTTTTTTTCTCATTCTTGAGTAAAATTAGCTCATTCCAAGTCTTTACTGGGTCCTCCTGATTTTATGGTAGTTGTCACTGGACTCTCAGCTGGGAATTAAAATACTTTATTCAAGTATCAAAAATTTTATAGCCTTTTTCTCTCTCTTCTCTAGACCTCCACTTCCTGTATTATCCCTCTATTAAGAAAGACATAATTAATTTCCTCTTAGAAACAAGCAATGAGAAGTCATAACTTACCTTTCAGGTTCCAAGCTTCCCTGTTCTTGTCCACTTCCTTATGTTCCAACAAAAATTGTGTAGTTGAGTGATATAATGGTTTGGGGAAAATGATAATCTTTTAAGCTTTTTCATATAAATTTTATTTATAGATGTTCTTTACATTTTTTCTCTAAGTGCCCTTCCCAAGCAGATGATTCACAAATTGTGTTTCTCTTCTCTTGCTACTCAAGTTGAAAAAATTTTTTCCGATAACTTGGAGTATGTTAAGCACCTTTCTAAGTCTTTTTAAACAATTTTTTTTTAAGGAGGAAAATAAGAAACTGAAAAGAAAAAAGTTAGAGATGCTGTGAGACCAGCATAGATATTATTATGCAAATATTTGGAAAGTAACCTTCAGATTGGCAAACACTAATGATGCTTTTTCTCCCCACAGATATATCTTCATCTGTGGTTTGCTGGCCCTGTCATTAGAATTTGCTAAGCTTCCCCCTGCCTCAGGACCTTTGAACTTGTTCTTTTTGTTCTCAAGTTTGCACATGGCTCTCTGCATCTTGTTACTTGGTTCTCTTATGAAAATATGCTCAGAGGGTCCTTTGCTGACCACCCTAACACAGGTAACTGCATGCTTACAAATTACTAGTTATGGTTTCTTTACAAACTTCAGCTCCTAGAGCATTGTAAACAGCTGCAAAACATCATTTGGTCCTAGTCCTTTATCTTAACAGAGGATTTTTCTGCACTTTTTCGTACCTTTAACTTAAGTACTATGAATTTTTTTTCCTCTGATGATGAAAATCAGTGCAGATCCTTTATGCTACCATAATAGGCACTGTTGAACTTTTGGAACTAAGAGTAAAGAAGAGAGAGGATACAGGCACTATCAAATGGGCACATGTACCAACATTGTCCTCTGTGCCAGGCATGTAGCCGTGAACAAAACAGGCATTTTTAGGGGAAATGTGAATTTAAGGACAACTTTCATATGACATGATATTGCAAATGAAATAAGGGCAAACATAAAGATATGCTTCTGAGGAGTCATAACAGCAGTAATAAGGAAAGAGAGATTCAGGGAGTTTACAAAGTAGGTCCAGATGAGTTCTCGAGGGTAGCCTTATACTTATGGTAGATTTCTTTTGAAAATATGTGCAAAAATCTTGCTGCCACTGTCGCAGCACTTGAAACTAACATCTGATATATTTACAGGGCTATTCCCTTCCCAATACTGTCAGTGTGAGTTCTGGTCCTCTTTGGCATGGGAGTGATAAAAGGATGCCATAAGGTATGGAGAGATTTGTAGATTTTTAAGATTTTCTCTCCAGAACAACGCAATTTCCTAACCACTGCAGCTAATCATGTTCCAGCAAGACTTCAGTATTGCTCAGATGACAGGTTTGTGTTCCCTTCTCAAGTGAGATGCTGAGTGTGATGTGGTTAGGCTGAAAGGGATTAATGCAAAATAGGATAGGGGTTGATTATAGAGCTGAGAGAAATTTGAGTTGGAATGTAGTTGGTGATTGTTGTGCAAATTTCTATTAGATGGTTGAAGCAAAAAAAACAATGGCAAGGGAGCCAGACTTGCCCCTTGGTATTAGAGTGATCCCTGGGAATTTGTCATCAAGTGGAGGATGGTTTTTAATTCTAATTTTACCTGTGTGAGAGTGGTCAGGACATGTAACTCTACTCTTGACCAAGTGATGATATTTATAAGCCATGTCTACACGTGATCCAGTCTCTCAAAATCACGTTAAAGGGANCAACATTGTCCTCTGTGCCAGGCATGTAGCCGTGAACAAAACAGGCATTTTTAGGGGAAATGTGAATTTAAGGACAACTTTCATATGACATGATATTGCAAATGAAATAAGGGCAAACATAAAGATATGCTTCTGAGGAGTCATAACAGCAGTAAAAAGGAAAGAGAGATTCAGGGAGTTTACAAAGTAGGTCCAGATGAGTTCTCGAGGGTAGCCTTATACTTATGGTAGATTTCTTTTGAAAATATGTGCAAAAATCTTGCTGCCACTGTCGCAGCACTTGAAACTAACATCTGATATATTTACAGGGCTATTCCCTTCCCAATACTGTCAGTGTGAGTTCTGGTCCTCTTTGGCATGGGAGTGATAAAAGGATGCCATAAGGTATGGAGAGATTTGTAGATTTTTAAGATTTTCTCTCCAGAACAACGCAATTTCCTAACCACTGCAGCTAATCATGTTCCAGCAAGACTTCAGTATTGCTCAGATGACAGGTTTGTGTTCCCTTCTCAAGTGAGATGCTGAGTGTGATGTGGTTAGGCTGAAAGGGATTAATGCAAAATAGGATAGGGGTTGATTATAGAGCTGAGAGAAATTTGAGTTGGAATGTAGTTGGTGATTGTTGTGCAAATTTCTATTAGATGGTTGAAGCAAAAAAAACAATGGCAAGGGAGCCAGACTTGCCCCTTGGTATTAGAGTGATCCCTGGGAATTTGTCATCAAGTGGAGGATGGTTTTTAATTCTAATTTTACCTGTGTGAGAGTGGTCAGGACATGTAACTCTACTCTTGACCAAGTGATGATATTTATAAGCCATGTCTACACGTGATCCAGTCTCTCAAAATCACGTTAAAGGGAAACACTAATCTGACTCCAGAAGCTCTAAGGCATCATTTTTGTTTTTCACCTTCTTAACAAGTCCAGCCAGGCCATTTCACTTGCTCCATGACATAGGAGATTTTACCACAAGTGCTTTCAAATATAATCTCCTCTTTCAGTATTATACATTCATGAAAACCACACATCACAAAAGTAAAAATCTCCTGTTCCTTCATGCCACTTTGCTCCTCTGTTTCAGTCCCCCTCCCCCACCTCATAAGCCTCACTCAACACACTCTCATGCACCGTGTCCACCACACCTCAGTCACCAGACCCTCTGCCCTGTGACATTTCAGCATTCTCTTGCTCTTGGTACAGCTACTGGGCAAGTGCAGTCTCACAGGCAGCCTGCTGTTTAGATTGGAGCTACAGAGAAGAAGTCAAGAGATGGCCTTTCAAACAAGAATCTTTGGAATTCAGGAGAGAAAGCCTGTGGATACTGGCATAGTGATTTTTTTTTTCTTTTTTTTCTATTGTATTGTTATTATGGCAGTAACATTGTGCAGTCAGCTTTGGCAACTGGAGGATGAAGCCGGAAGGTGGGGGGAATAGAGTTTTCTTGGGATACGTGGAAAGCGTGTGCTATTGTAAAACGCTCCAGTCAGCGACAGAGTGGCCTGGTTGATTTGTTTGCTGGTTATACAGCACCACATGTTCTATTCAGGAGTTCACTTAACATATTTGTCTTCATCTTTTTTTTTTAAGGATTTTTAAAATATGTGTTTATTTATGGTGGCACCGGGTCTATGTTGCTGCATGGGGGCTTTCTCTAGTTGTGGCAAGCAGGGCTGCTCTTCATGGTGGTGCCTGGCTTCACACTGCAGTGTCTTCTCGCTGCAGAGCACAAGCTTCAGCAGCTGCAGAACACGGGCTTCAGTAGTGGTGAGGCACAGGCTTAGTTGCTGTGCGGCACGAGGGATCTTCCTGGACCAGGGATCAAACCTCTGTCCCCTGCATTGGCAGGCAGAGTTTCACCCACTGGACCACCAGGGAAGCCCTGGTCTTTATCTTATAAGGAGAGATAACAACATGAGGCATGAAATTTCGTTTGAAAAAGGACTGAAGGGAACATCCTAAAACTAGGTGAGTTAAGATAATCTGTGGTTAAAAAGCCGTAACTCAAGAGTATTTCTGAAAGTCTGGTATGAAGAAGGTCATCTTTCAAATGACATTTATATTCACAGGAAGAATCTCATGGTCTGGGGATAGAAACTGATCAATGACTAAATCTGAGGATAAAGATGATCAGAGAGACAGAGAGATGCAGAGATAGAGAAAAGAACTAAGCATGGGGGAAAAATGGCTTCTAGATTCCTAAATCTGTCCCAATAGTAACATATAATTTGACCATTAAAAAATAATTTTTAAAATAGCTTAGAAAAAGCAGTGTGGACAAATGCAATTTTATAGAACATAATTTCGCTGAAAGCAATTTAGTTAAAAGCAAGTTGGTCAGCAGGTCATTTTGGCTGAAATGATGATGGGCTTTAAATCGGAATTCCTAGACACTGCTATTTTTTTTTTCTTTTTAGTATTAGTTATATTTGGTGCACCTTGGGACATTTTGCAGACCTTCATACATCATTACATGTTCTTTTCCATTGATAGGTATTTTTCTACTTTTTTATCTTTTAATATTTAATATCATTTCAGTCATGTTCTTTCATATTTAACAAATCAATTCACCTTAGTCTCAATCTTTTTGTTTTCATATTTCAAATTCATAATAAAACTATTTCTGCTCACTCTGTTTAAGTTATGAAGACGTTCAGTTCAGTCGCTCAGTTGTGTCCGACTCTTTGCCACCCCATGAATCGCAGCACACCAGGCCTCCCTATCCATCACCAACTCCCGGAGATCACCCAGACTCATGTCCATCAAGTCGGTGATGCCATCCAGCCATCTCATCCTCTGTCGTCCCCTTCTCCTCCTGCCCCCAATCCTTCCCAGCATCAGAGTCATTTCCAATGAGTTATGCATGAGGTGGCCAAAGTATTGGAGTTTCAGCTTTAGCATCAGTCCTTTCAAAGAACACCCAGGACTGATCTCTTTTAGAATGAACTGGTTGGATCTCCTTGAAGATGTTGGAATAAAGTAAATATCATTTGGTAAATTGCCTGAATAAATTATTGTAGGTTACAAAATAATGGTATGATCCCAATTTTGCTAACAACTGAGATACAAATATTTAAATAATACATAATAAACATACTTTGTATGTAGAAAGCAACTTGTACAGATAATTAAAAGGTTAATAGATAGTTTGGATAGGGAAAATTATACAGCTTTGTGCTTCCTTTTATATTTTTCTATTTTTAAATGCTTAAATACTTGTATTTTTGAAATAGAAAAATTATGTCTTTCTATTTTAAAATAAAATATACATTTCTCTTTAAATGTGGAAAAATAGGAAAAGAAGCCAATAGCGAATCATTAATTTAAAAAGAAGTGAAATTTGAAGGATAGAATTTTTCTACTTTGAAAATAACAGTTTAAAGACAGTTATACCTATTCTGTTTCTCTGACTCTGTTTTCCTTTTTGTACAAGGGAGAAAAAAAAGCATTTTTTTTGGGTAAAGTAAGCCAGTTTTGTTTGCTATTTGAGTTAATCTAATGTCAGTAAAGAATCTGCCTGCCAGTGCAGGAGACGTGAGTTCAATCCCTAGGTTGGGAAGATCCCCTGGAGGAGGAAATGGCAACCTACTCCAGTATTTTTGCTTGGGATATCCCATAGACGGAGGAGCCTGGTGGGCTACAGTCCATGGGGTTGCAAAAGATTCAGAGATGGCTGAGTGACTGAACAACAACAACGTTTCTCCATGGAAGCTGAAAGAGTGAGCATTATCTAAGAATGGATTAGAAATATAGGTAGAAAATAATGAAATAAGTAGATAATGCCTCATAATTGCTACTGCAAAATTAGAGAAAGATTTTGCTTAGAAAACTAACATACAGGAAAAATTCAAACGTGTAGCAACATGAAACAAAATAGCCTAAATAAGTTATGGTAAGGTAAAAAAAAACAATGCTATATAAATTTTACTGACAAAACCTCAATATTTATATATGATATAATACACACTGCATTTTAGAAAATGATCTGTACAATATTACAAAGGTCAATAGGTGGTTGCACAATATTTAACAAAATATTTAACAGAGTTCTTATATGTATTAATTTTTGCACAAATTGTTGAGTTAAATAGCTTATTTTTAGCTAACCTGAATTCAGCCAAATTTAAGCAGTTTTTCCCTACCAGCTACATTATTGATTGTATCACACATTAGGAAGTCCTGGGATACTAGAAATCATAGCTAAAGTTTTAATCTAGAAAACAAATCTTCCATAATCTGATAGAGCTTACTGAACTGGGAAAAGACAGAGCACATGGGCATGAGAATTGACTAGAGGGACATATTGAAAAACACATAACTGAATTTAAAGGAATCTTCTGGATGTGTTCTGTAGATTGAAGAATGGCGTATGTAATTTCTAGGCCTTTCTTTCCCTTAGGGAAAATATAATGTCCAAGTATCTTTAGTACATACTTCCTCACTTCTATTATAGGAGGCATCTATAAGGATATTCATACTAGGATGATCTAAAATATATTCATAGATTGATGTAAATATTATAAATTTTCATCAGTAAGTGAATGGTTAGATAATATCCTAAACTATATTAAAAAACTACTCTGTGGGAGCTGAAAAAGCAATGTTTCCATATTTATATTTTTCAAATAAAACATGGAAACATTTTAAGACCTATTATTATGATAAAATAATTTTTCATAAATATTTATGATTCCATTTATATTGAAACAAAGTTATTCTAAATTGTGTAACATTTTGTCCATTTATGAATGAATCTGTTGTTCATTCGCTAAGTCCTGTCCATCTCTTTGCAACCCCATGGACTGCAGCACTCCAGGCTCTTCTGTCTTCCACTGTCTCCTGGAGTTTGCTCAGATTCATATCCATTGAGTTGGTGATACTATCTAACCATCTCATCCTTTGCCACCCCCTTCTTTTGCCTTCAGTCTTTCCCAGGATCACGGTCATTTCCGGTGAGTTGGCACTTTGCATCAGGTGGCCAAAGTATTGGAGCTTCAACAACAGTCCTTCCAATGAATCCATCTATGTAAATGCATAAAACAACATTCTAAAGTTACAAAGTACACTGCTTTTATTCCTTTTGGGGAGGGAAATGAGATTGGTAGCAATAGTGGAGGGTTTAGAATTTTACCAAATATATTTCAATATTGTTTGCATTGATTCTAAATAAATATATTTTTATATTGCTAGCAGATGTAGCAAGTATAGAAGACTTGAGTAGCTCAAATAAATGAACTAAATGGAAGAGCATTAAATCTTTTAAATAGTTTAAATACTTAAAATCTGATTGAATCTTTGAAGTGTTACCTCTTCTGAAAGATATAACCTCCCTACTCGCCCACAACACACACCACAAGGAGGAAAAGAAGAAAATAACATTTATGGAAAATCTACAGCATGTTCAGAAATTTCTTATGCTTACAAAGGTTTGTTTCTTTGCTACTAGAAATTATGTCCCTAAAACTATTTAGGTTAAGGAACTTGCCTGCCACTGCAGGAAATGTAAGAGACGTGGATTCGATCCCTGAGTTGGGAAGATCCCCTGGAGGAGGATATGACAACCCACTCCAATATCGACGCCTGGAGAATCCCATGGGCAGAGGAGTCTGGCAGGCTAAGTTCATAGTGTTACAAAGAGTCGGACACAACTGAAGCAACTTAGCATACACACACAGGCTAAGTATTAGGCTTCTCTGGTGGCTTGGATGGTAAAGATTCTGCCTGGAATTCAAGAGACCCAGGTACAGTCCCTGAGTTGGGAAGATCCCTTGGAAAAGGGAATGGTCACTCACTCCAATATTCTTGCCTGGAGAATCCCATGGACAGAGGAGCCTGGTGGGCTACAGTTCATGGGGTTGCAGAGAGTCAGACACAACTGAGGAACTAACACTTTTCAGGCTAAATATTACCATAATATTTCTACGTTTTAGACATGAATTGAAAAATGTTAGAATTTTCATTGAGTCAGAAAAAGAATTTTCATAAGCATTTCTTTTGTATGACTTTTCTCTTGAAAGTGTTAAGTGATGACCATTGCTAATGAATTAGGACATAATGGCTAGCTAGTTGGAGTTTTCTTTCAATGATGAATACATCTAAGTATCTCAGGTTGATGAATTCTTGTCTACATATGCAAGATGGATTAGTCAATTATCCAATAAATCAGGGTGATAAACCTATTACAGAGTAAAGATGGGGATGAGCGTTATTTCTAAGATTGATGGCTTATATTAGTAAAAATTTACTATCTTCTTAATTTTTCCTGGCACAGGATAACCAAACAAATACTTTTCTTAATGGGTCAGAGTCTTGCCTATAGAAAGCCCTCAATGAATATTTGTTGCACAAAATTGAACTTGACATAGAGATGTTTTCAAAACATGCTGTATTCACCTAAAATGCTATCATTTTGTCTATTTTATGTACTACTATATTTAATTTACTCTTTAGAAGGGTAAAAAAAAAATACATTTTTAATGAATTAGTCAACAATTTTTAAACCAGAAGATAGCAGAGAACAACAAATCTATGGAGGAGGTTCTTGAATGGTTTGATTCAAAGTTGAACAATGAATGGACAACAACAACAAAACTCCCTAGGCATCTTCTACACAAGCTCCTCAGAGACTCTGCAGTTTGAGGGTGACTGACTGGTTTTTGCATTGCTCACATTTTCGTCTATATCAGTGTTATACAGCTAATCACATCCATCTCAAACCTAAAGGGGGTGTTCTTTTCTCCCAGCCTTTTCCAGGGTGCACCACTATACCATCCTTATCTTAAAGGGAAGAGAAAACCCAAAGTCTTCCCAAAGTCAATGGGATTCATAAGAAATTTAACAGGGTTGCTGAACAGAAGATTCAAGGTACTCAAGTCGATTTTATTTTTATATATTAGCAAATAATGCTTAGGATTTGCTAAATAAAAGATGGCACACACAAATGCAGCAAAAATGTATCATAAGAATAAAATTAAAAGCAATGTGTGAGTTTCTTACAAAGAACAGAATGATATTAGCTGAAAAAAATCGAAGAAGACCTAAATAAATGAAAAATTAGACCATGTATATTGATAGGGAGAGGTCAGTATCATAAATCTGTCAGTTTTCCCCCAGATTGGTCCAGAGATTCTCGGTACTGCCAGTAAAATTTTCAAAATGGTTCTTTGGAACCAATATGACTTAAATGTAAGAGTAAAATGGAGCAAGAAAACAAGCAAACTGGACACAATATCAGCCACACATTAAAACTGTAGCTAATAAAAGTGTACAGAACATATAAAATTGAATATATAAGCAAACAACCCAACAGAACAATATGTAAAAGTGTGAACAGGCAGTTCAGGATAGAGGACTCCTTAATGGCTAATAGGATACCAAAACATGTTACTTAGGAATCAGACGAATAATGATAAAATCACAGTTCATTGCCATTTGACACAGAATGATTTTTAAATCTAAGATTATAGGTGTTCAGAAGATTAGGTTCTCATGAATCTTGTTAATCTTATTAACCAGTAGTTCTTTGGGAAAAATTTTGACTTTACCTAGTTAAAGTATATATGTATATTACTTGAAAACAGCAATTCCACTCTTTGGAATATACTTTAAAGAAACTTTTTTGCTATATGTACCAGAAGATATATACAATAATAGTCATGGCTGTGTTTGCACAAAAGCAATAACTGGGAAGCAACTCTTTGTCTTCTAAGAACAGAATAAAGAAATTAGATTGCCACATTTATGCATGCAGCTCAAAAGGTTAATATTGAGAAATGAAAGAAAATCACCCGAAAATCACACGGATCTCCACATATATTGTGGTGTGATTCCATCATTATAAAAGGGGAATTAAGACAAACCAAATAGCATACTGTTTAGTAATATTANAACTGGGAAGCAACTCTTTGTCTTCTAAGAACAGAATAAAGAAATTAAATTGCCACATTTATGCATGCAGCTCAAAAGGTTAATATTGAGAAATGAAAGAAAATCACCCGAAAATCACACGGATCTCCACATATATTGTGGTGTGATTCCATCATTATAAAAGGGGAATTAAGACAAACCAAATAGCATACTGTTTAGTAATATTAATATTTTTACATGACTATAAAAAATCAACAGAATAGCAAGGCTATTGATCATGTACAGTGGTAGCTAAGTAGATATGTGTCTTACCATTCTTTAAATATCATACATATTTTTAAAAATAATATGAAATAATGTTAAAAAAATTAATGAAACTACAACATGAATTCTTTGGTTGGCAAGTTACATTGAGAGAGTTGAGAAGTTTTCTTCTCTCTGTTTTTAATGTTTAATGTTAAATAAAGACTCATGAGGGCCTCCCTGGTGGCTCAGATGGTGAAGAAGCTGTCTGCAATGCAGGAGACATGGGTTTGATCCTTCGGTGGGAACATCCTCTAGAGAAGGGAACAGCTACCCACTCCAGTGTTCTAGCCTGGGAAATTCTATGGACAGAAGAGCTTAGTGGGTTGCAGTCCATGGGATCACAAAGAGTTGAACACGACTGAACGACTAACACACACACACACAGACTAATGCTTGGTTAAATTACTTAAATATTGCATTTTCAAGCTTCCTTGACTGCTTGTTAAAAACTCACAAATTTCTATTTTTATGTCATTTCAATGCTATATATTAGCATATTCCAAAAAACAGTGAGTTACTGTTGGACTTACACTTGGTTTTCCTGTTTTAAAAAATATTTTCTTATTTAAAAGAAAGCATACTGTAGTGTAATACCAAGTCATTTCGGGCAGGTGAGAGGTGTGCGGTGGGTTAGTGGCTGGACTTCCTGGAAATGAGTAGATCCTAGCATATGTTAGGTGAAGATGCTGTTCCCAGAGGAAACTTGTGAGATGTGTGGGTTCCCTGTTACTCCTTGAAACAGTGAGGAAGACCTGCCCCAGGTGGCCTGGGGTGGTGGGAGGTAGGACAGAGGGCAGACCATCAACCAGATGGACACTGTTCAGTATAAACTGAGCCACTGACTCCAGGCACCAGTCTGGATGGGCCATTATCCCACCTTGTGTTACAATTTATCTAGCCCAAAGATGGAGGGTTCCTTNTTCTTTTCTCCCAGCCTTTTCCAGGGTGCACCACTATACCATCCTTATCTTAAAGGGAAGAGAAAACCCAAAGTCTTCCCAAAGTCAATGGGATTCATAAGAAATTTAACAGGGTTGCTGAACAGAAGATTCAAGGTACTCAAGTCGATTTTATTTTTATATATTAGCAAATAATGCTTAGGATTTGCTAAATAAAAGATGGCACACACAAATGCAGCAAAAATGTATCATAAGAATAAAATTAAAAGCAATGTGTGAGTTTCTTACAAAGAACAGAATGATATTAGCTGAAAAAAATCGAAGAAGACCTAAATAAATGAAAAATTAGACCATGTATATTGATAGGGAGAGGTCAGTATCATAAATCTGTCAGTTTTCCCCCAGATTGGTCCAGAGATTCTCGGTACTGCCAGTAAAATTTTCAAAATGGTTCTTTGGAACCAATATGACTTAAATGTAAGAGTAAAATGGAGCAAGAAAACAAGCAAACTGGACACAATATCAGCCACACATTAAAACTGTAGCTAATAAAAGTGTACAGAACATATAAAATTGAATATATAAGCAAACAACCCAACAGAACAATATGTAAAAGTGTGAACAGGCAGTTCAGGATAGAGGACTCCTTAATGGCTAATAGGATACCAAAACATGTTACTTAGGAATCAGACGAATAATGATAAAATCACAGTTCATTGCCATTTGACACAGAATGATTTTTAAATCTAAGATTATAGGTGTTCAGAAGATTAGGTTCTCATGAATCTTGTTAATCTTATTAACCAGTAGTTCTTTGGGAAAAATTTTGACTTTACCTAGTTAAAGTATATATGTATATTACTTGAAAACAGCAATTCCACTCTTTGGAATATACTTTAAAGAAACTTTTTTGCTATATGTACCAGAAGATATATACAATAATAGTCATGGCTGTGTTTGCACAAAAGCAATAACTGGGAAGCAACTCTTTGTCTTCTAAGAACAGAATAAAGAAATTAGATTGCCACATTTATGCATGCAGCTCAAAAGGTTAATATTGAGAAATGAAAGAAAATCACCCGAAAATCACACGGATCTCCACATATATTGTGGTGTGATTCCATCATTATAAAAGGGGAATTAAGACAAACCAAATAGCATACTGTTTAGTAATATTAATATTTTTACATGACTATAAAAAATCAACAGAATAGCAAGGCTATTGATCATGTACAGTGGTAGCTAAGTAGATATGTGTCTTACCATTCTTTAAATATCATACATATTTTTAAAAATAATATGAAATAATGTTAAAAAAATTAATGAAACTACAACATGAATTCTTTGGTTGGCAAGTTACATTGAGAGAGTTGAGAAGTTTTCTTCTCTCTGTTTTTAATGTTTAATGTTAAATAAAGACTCATGAGGGCCTCCCTGGTGGCTCAGATGGTGAAGAAGCTGTCTGCAATGCAGGAGACATGGGTTTGATCCTTCGGTGGGAACATCCTCTAGAGAAGGGAACAGCTACCCACTCCAGTGTTCTAGCCTGGGAAATTCTATGGACAGAAGAGCTTAGTGGGTTGCAGTCCATGGGATCACAAAGAGTTGAACACGACTGAACGACTAACACACACACACACAGACTAATGCTTGGTTAAATTACTTAAATATTGCATTTTCAAGCTTCCTTGACTGCTTGTTAAAAACTCACAAATTTCTATTTTTATGTCATTTCAATGCTATATATTAGCATATTCCAAAAAACAGTGAGTTACTGTTGGACTTACACTTGGTTTTCCTGTTTTAAAAAATATTTTCTTATTTAAAAGAAAGCATACTGTAGTGTAATACCAAGTCATTTCGGGCAGGTGAGAGGTGTGCGGTGGGTTAGTGGCTGGACTTCCTGGAAATGAGTAGATCCTAGCATATGTTAGGTGAAGATGCTGTTCCCAGAGGAAACTTGTGAGATGTGTGGGTTCCCTGTTACTCCTTGAAACAGTGAGGAAGACCTGCCCCAGGTGGCCTGGGGTGGTGGGAGGTAGGACAGAGGGCAGACCATCAACCAGATGGACACTGTTCAGTATAAACTGAGCCACTGACTCCAGGCACCAGTCTGGATGGGCCATTATCCCACCTTGTGTTACAATTTATCTAGCCCAAAGATGGAGGGTTCCTTGGTGGCTCAGATGGTAAAGCAACTGCCTGTAATATGCAGGAGACCTGGGTTCAATCCCTGAGTCGGGAAGATCCCCTGGAGAAGGAAATGGCAACCCACTCCAATACTCTTGCCTGGAAAATCCCATGGACGGAGGAGCCTGGATGCTACAGTCCATGAGGTCGCAAAGAGTCAGACACAACTGAGCGACTTCACTGGTTCAAAGAGGGAAGACAAAGCACGGTAACTGAAGAATAGACACTGAGATCTTTGAGGCTCAGTCCTTCTTAATGTGGAGAATTAGTGGTTGGGAGAAGCCACCCTGCAAAGCCTGGGTCATCAAACATCAGCAAGCTTATTTTTAAGTCATTATTTTGTTCACTGTGACACGTCTGACTGGAAATCACTGCTTGGCAAAACAGCAAGTCACATATTGAGCTACAAGTTAAATATGCTAATCTTTGGGGTTTTTTTTTTTTTAACTATTTTATAAAGAATTTCACAGCAGAAGAAATTACTATCACTGATTTGGAGGAAGAATGCTAGAGAAAACACATATGTTGAGGATTGACTAATCTTGACAGCTCTTTTAAAAGCAAGAAGAAAGCATTATTTCTGAGACAGCTTCAAGGAGGTCTTTAGCATGTAAAGAAAGCACGCGAGAATAGCAGTTGGGCTAAGACTTGGGAGAACCAAGGAATTACGAGAATAAAAAAGAAAAAGAGGAAGTCTCTCCTATTTCATCTGAGAAGCTCAGAATGGAATACCTTCTCTTAGATAATGGGAGAGAGCAGTTTGATGCCGGTGGAAAATGGTACTAACTGTTCATTACTTTTAACTGCACAATTTAAATACTCAGGTGCATCAATGGAAGGAAGATTTAAATAGCAAGCTTCATTGCTATTTGCTCCTAAAAGAAACTGATCCCAACAGATTACTGCTTTTCATTTAAGTCAACGTGGGGATGAACAGCAGTTTTGCAGTTTGAGGAGAGGGGCATGTGGGAAAACTGAAATGTGAACAAAACAACAGTTGGGCTTTCTTTTATTGTTTATTGGCACTCTGGGAATCCTCTGCAGCTTTGTCTTTCATGGTTGCTTAATAAATAAAAGTACAGTACATAGCCCACACATTTGGGGGGTGATTCACAGAACGGCACTGATTCACCTAAGGGACCCTGCCTGGCTTAGTCCAGGGAGCACATCTTCCGAGCATCTGGAACCACACCGGCAATTTCCCCATAGACCATGGGCTTGAGTCGTTCTGCTAATTATTTACACAGACCAGCTGAAATTATGTTGCCATCTGTATTCTTACGCACTGAGATTGAGTAAAATGAGTTTACAGTCTTGAAAGCGTTCATCCTTGATATCCCCTTCACACTGATTTTTATCCTTTTCAAACCGTGGAGCCCAGGCCACACTGAACACTGCTCATCCAGGGAGCCCATCCATCCTCGTTTGCTTTGCTGCTCACCACTCTGCCTTCTCAGTACTGTCCCTGCAAATGACCATGGACACTCTGATACTGCTGGGCAAGCAGGCTCCGGAGCGAGGGTGCCTGGGTTAAAATCTCCACTTGGTTATCTGCTGGTGATGGCAGGCAAATGGCTTTGTGTCTTGGTGCCTGATTCCTCACCTTGACAATTTCTAAGGAAAAGAATATATTCTTTTTTAAAAAATTATTTATTTGGCCATCCCAGGTGTTAGCTGCAGCATGTGGGATCTAGTTTTCAAACCAGGGGTCGAACCCTGGCTCCCGGTATTGGGAGCATAAAATCTTAGCCACCGCACCATCAGGAAAGTCCCAAGAATACATTCTCATAGGATCACCATGAGGAAGAAATGAACTCAGCAGGTTGCTTTGCATGTACCAAGTACTCAATAAGTGGTGGGTATAATTAGCAACATAGTTATTTTATTCCATCCTAAATGGAATCATTTACTTCTGGCAGGTAGGACTCCCTCAGTTAGGATGACTGTCAGCTATTAGTGACTAAGAAACTAGAACTTGGAGGCCAAAGTGTTTCCCGGAGATGGGAGGTAATCTGCAGGGGAGGTGCAGAATATGGAAACTCTTTAGATGGCATTCACAATATCGCGATTGTGGTAATGGCATATGAATGCCAGGTTATATTTAACTGAAACGAGAGTGGGAGAAAAACTGACAAAGGAAATTAAAGACAGATGACTCAAAAGCATGCATTACCTCAAAAGGCAACTTTAGGTAAAAGATACATTGATGTTTTAGGAACAAGGAGGTTTTAGTAGCAAGGGGTAGAAGGCAGCATGTCACAGGGTGAAAGGCTTTCTGACTGGCAGAAAGGCCGTTGGTATTATATGAAGAAAAGCAGTTGAGTCATTAAGTCATTTGAGGTCATGAGGAAAAATTGCTCAAGTAAAATATATTTTGCAAACAATATTTATAAGAGTTCTAAAGGTGTCAGTTCATTTCTGGACATCAGCTAATGAAATGGCTGAGACAAGACAACTGGAGTTTTTTGATGATACTTTGCGAAAGACGATTTATTTGATTGCTGGAAATTAAATTTGTTAATAGGAGATTTGCCTGGCTTGAAACATATATGCTATTCTCTATATAATTAAAAAAAAAAGATTTTAGTTGAGTTTTACATCCTAATAGGGATGTTAAATGAAAATGCTCAACAATTATGTAGGAAGAGTTTTCTCTTCAATGTTGTTGCCTATCACTGTCACCACTATCCCTCTGGAATATTTATCTTTATGCAAATTGCAGTTGTGAGACAGGAGAGGAGGCCCATGAGAAGCTGGTCTTCCCTTCCACTTTGGTGATCTAGTTCCCAATATTTCACCTGCCCATTGGCTCTAATGCACCCAGATAGAAAGTTATTTGATAGAATTAGGCTTTGCCCTTCTAAAAATTTAGAAGCTTCTTTAAAAATTCAGTTCAAGCTCCTCTGTCCATGGTGGGCAGCAGAAGTTGGCCAAACTAAGAACAGAAAATGTAGTGAGTACTGATTCAAAAGAGTACTCCCTTTCGGACAGGTAGAGCTACGGAAGCATTGAGGATGAGAAAGTGAAAAGTGAAAAAATGTAGTGAGTACTGATTCAAAAGAACACCCCCTTTTGGACAGGTAGAGCTTCAGAAGCATTGAGGATAAGAAAGTGAAAAGTGAAGTCGCTCAGTTGTGTCCAATTCTTTGTGACCCATCAAGCTCCTCTGTCCATGGGATTCTCCAGGCGAGAATACTGGAGTGGGTTGCCATTTCTTTCTCCAGGGGATATTCCCAACCCAGGGATCAAACCCAGGTCTCCCACATTGCAGGCAGACGCTTTAACCTCTGCACCACCAGGGAAAGCCAGCTCCAAGGGAAGAGATAATAAAGAGCCATGGTGTTTTGAGCATGCGTCCTGAGTGAAGTAAGCCATGTATATATTCAATTTCTGACTCTTTGACATTTTCCAGTTGAGTAAATGGCCATGGGGGAGTTCACTGAACAAACTAAGCTTCCTAGTTTTCCATGTGAAAAATGAGGAGTTCAGTTTTTGTTGTGAGCATCCTGAAATAAATACTTACCAATCATCATTATTAAATAACTCATTAAATTACTTATAACCTGGCTTACTTTGCAAGAAGCACTGTAGACAGCGATAGGCTGACAGTATGTATGGCGTGGATATGAATACTTTGATAATATGAAGACAGTGGAAAGGAAATACAAATTCAAATTCACAGCAATAGTCAAGTAACAGAAGACCACTGGAAGACGCCTATGCAGCCTTCAGGCAGGCCTGTAGCTCTCCAGGCCCACCTCATGCTGCTTAGGGGTCTGGATTGGCTACATCCTGGCCCCGGTTAACGTGTGCTCCGCTTCCCTGGGCTGTGCTGTCGCTTCTCAAACTCTAGAGGACAAATGCGCTCACATTAGTATCTGACTAGTTTTACATTTCTCCTAGAAACTGTTCTGAATTCTCAATTTGGTGTCAACAATTAAAAATCAGTTGGATTTCTTTCTCTTCAGGCATTTGTTTGTGGTAAGGCCACGAATAGGCACATTTTAAGGCTTTTAAAATGAAAAAGCAAAGAAAAATTATAGAAGGGGATTAAAAGTCCACTTTAATTTTCTTCTAATCTTCTTGCCTTTCGCTAGTCCTCCTGCTCCTCCCCTCCCCTCTGCAGTTAACAAATCACTTATCAATTCACTTCTCAGTATCTTGAATGTCTTAAATGAACAAACATATTCTCTCAATCACAGTACTTGGATAACCAAATGTCCTTTTTATAGTCACATTAACCATAGCTTTGGATTTAATTGTACTGAAAATCCTATCCTACTGAATTAAATATCACACTTCAATATCAACCCTGCAATGAAAGCTCCGATCTTGAATTGGTGTAATTTTAACCTTCTCAGAGAACTGGTTGGAGTGGAGTCTCTAACCAGCCAGGACATGCTTTGACTTTCAGAAAGCTTCTTTGCAGGGCGTTTGATTACTTTCAGGGGTTAGAGCTGTCCTTTTGTCCTGACAAAGCTCACTTTTCCATTCCCGCTGCCAACATTTTTGACCATTGTGGGATTTTCCAAACTATTGCTTGGAATTTAAATTAAAGGTCTTAGGCAATTTCAGCTTTACAATGCCATGTAACAGATAGAATGGAGCTTGAGACTGAATTCTGCCAGTGAGCAAGTTAGGTCAGATCTGCACAGCTACGGGTAAATATGGATAAAACTGAAACCTTTGGGTTTTTCCACTTTACTATTACTTTCTAAGTCTGCAAAAAAGGCAGAATCTGTCTTTCTATTGCTGGGAGAAAAATTATTCTAGAATTTTTTTAACGCTTCACAGATCTTCAGAGTTTTTAGGAAATATAGTGGATGTTTAATTAATTTGTGGGGGCTTTGCAGGTGGCCCAGTGATAAAGAATCCACCTGATAATGCAGGACATGAAGGTTCAATCCCTGGGTGGGGAAGATCCCCTGGAGTAGGATATGACAAACCATTCTGGTATTCTTGCCTGGAAAATTCCATGGACAGAGGAGCCTGGAGGACTGCAGTCCATGGAATCTCAAAGAGTCAGACATGACTGGGTGACCGAGCATGCAGGCACACACTTGAGTTTAAAAATTGAATCACAGTATTTCCTTCTTAATACATTGAGTGGAAGTAACTCTATAGGGTCAATTGAAACTTCCTTTATAATTCTTGTTTCCTCAATGTCTCATCTCAAAATATCTTTCTATAGTTCTTTCTCCCTGCTCAAAGGCTGAGTTGACTGATGACTAGGACAAGGTGGGAATAAGATTATAGAGGGTTTAATTACTTTTCTTCCTGCCCCGTCCCCATTCCCCATAGCCCTGAGGAACATGAAGAGAATTGCTGGAGTTCAACCTCTGAAATCTGAAAAGCTACAGAAGGACTAAGGGGCCAGAATAGAGGAAATTACAAGTCAGAGAGCCCCTTAATGAACAGAGGGCGGGGTGGAGTACAGAAGGGAGGCTCCGGAAAAACCTAATCACATGCAAAGAGGGCGCAGCTTTCTTCAAACTTCCAGACTCAGAGAATGAAACCTGCCCACCATCGAACCTAGACCGGCAATCTGTTTCCCTTATGATATCATACATGTTACAATGCCATATTCCCAAATCCTCAGAAGGCTTGGGACTGATGGGTGGGGATGATCTGGAGGGATGGTGTGGGGAGGGAGGGGGAAGGGAGGGGGTCCGGATTGGGAACTCAGGTACACTCATGGCTGATTTATGTCAATGTATGGCAAAATGAGTACAGTATTGTAAAGCAAAACAAACTGAAAAATAAAAATTTAAAAAAAAAAAGAAAGAAAGAAACCTGCCCACCAAAGCAAAAAGATTTTCCAGATCCCTCTTCCTGTCCTCCAATCCTTCGTGCCCCAAACCTGGAAGAGCAGAAGTAGCAGGGGAAGTAGAAAGTAGCAGAAGTAGCAAGTAGAAAGGGAGAGCGAGGGATTAAGGGGAGAGGCTGGTCATTTCCCTCCCCTTAGCTGTATGGCAGAGGAAAAGGACTAAAGGACTGTCTTTGAATATCTCTGAATGAAGATCAAAGTGTTGATTATTTCATGTAACTAAACATTTTATTTGTTAAAAAAGTTAGCTTGTATTTTGTGTCTTAAAAGTCACCACTGGATACTGTATTACCTAAGAATGTTCAGAAAATAATGAGACTACTTTTCTTTTTTTTTTTTGGTTAATCCAAAAGTAGGATAAAATAGGATCCTAGGAAACCTAATGAAAATAAGAATTTGAATGTTTGCTTTGTGATAAGCATCTCACACTCATCAGGTTTGTTCACTGAATGAGTTACATCTCCAGAGTTACATCAGGGAATCTGGAGATGACAAGAATCCTAGAAATCTAGTCTTTCCATGACATACGGGGAAAGTATAGAAAATCCAAACTATTTGGAATAGTTTACGTTCAGGGATAAGTATTTGATCAGCTGGAGTACATTGGTCAACAATCAATAGCAGATAAGTAAGGCTAGGAAAGTTAGAAAAAGTATGTCATGAGGGTTGAATCCTCACTAGCTTATGCGGTATCTCAAATGATGTCATCTTTCATCTTTTGTCAGAAACACAGGCAAATCCTGATGGAGACACAAAAGGATTTTGTGGCATCTTGCTGCTGACGCTCAAATATGGTACGGCTTCTCAGTGATAGAGTTTCCTGGATATTCAAAGTCACTTGACACACAAGGTAACAGGTCATATTATAGTTCTTCAGCTCTGCTTTTATTTTTTAAATTAATTTATTTTTTAATTGAATGAGCTTTGCTTTTAAATAGCATGCTTCTTTTTACTGACTCTGCATTTCACATCATTAAATCAGGAAGAAGTTTCACACCTTAAAGCACCACAAGTCTTCCAGTCTGTGATTGCAATTCTTCCCCCAAAAGTCTCCAGTTCCATCACAAATTAGAGAAAAGGTGATTGTCACCAGGTAGGCGGGTCAAAAATTGTTTGAAGTATGTGTCACATGGAGTGTCACTGATTTAAACAGGAAGAAAGGAATAAAAAGTATACTGGCATTTAAAGTCATTTTTAAGTGAAAATAGCACTGCTTTTGAATTATAATGTTGACTAGGCAGTTGGAGGTATTTGGAGCTTGGAGAAAACAACTGTGTTTGAAATTAAGATTTAGGATTGGTCAACATAAATGTAATTTGAGTTGAAACTATAAGAAAGATGCTCACTTTGAGGTTAACCACAAGATGCCATTGGCAAAGCTNAGAGAGTTGATATGGGGTGGAAGGTGGGGGGGTGGGGCAGTTCAAGATTGGGAACTCATGTACACCTGAGACGGAAAAAAAAAAAAAAAAAATTAAAAAAAAATCAAATTGTGCAACAGCATTTAACACAATAAGAACATAGATTAAAAAGAATAATTCCTGTTGTTTTGTATTACATTGTTTGATAGGGGACCTACCTATGAGGGAGCTAGGTTATGAACTTTTACTGCTACTTTAATAACTGCTATGTTTCATGAGTTTACAGTGTGGACAGAGTTAGTGTGTCTCAATCTAGAAATTGATTAAAGAGAAAGATAATGATTCTGATCACTTAGNGAATAATTCCTGTTGTTTTGTATTACATTGTTTGATAGGGGACCTACCTATGAGGGAGCTAGGTTATGAACTTTTACTGCTACTTTAATAACTGCTATGTTTCATGAGTTTACAGTGTGGACAGAGTTAGTGTGTCTCAATCTAGAAATTGAATAAAGAGAAAGATAATGATTCTGATCACTTAGATATTTAACTTTGAGTCAGTTGTCACATGGAGAAGCCATTTTACTTCACTGTAATACTGTGCATTTGCGGTTATTGTGGTGGTTTTTTTTTTGGCATATTCTCTACACAACATAAGATGGCTATTTTATGTAAAATTTCAGGTATAAAGGTCTAAAAATTCAAGTATATAGTAAGTACTGTCTGGTAAACTACAAGTACTGCTAAGTAAAATCAGTCTTGAGCTTGGTTTGCAATTGTTCATCCTTTCCTATGTAATCTTTTCCTTTACAACAAAAACATGAGCATTTCATTTGTCCATCTGTTCACCAACTGGATATTCATGCACACCTACTATACACCAAGCATGATTCTGGGCACTGGAACAGCGTGGTGAATCAGAGGTAAGTCCCCAACTCTCATGGCGCTTACAGGCTAATGGGAGAGACAGCCAGCCAGTTGACAAAAGAACAGTAACTAAAGATCAAAGTGCTATAAAAACCAAACAAGGTAATACGGAACAGGGAGTTTGGGGTACTTCATGAAATGGGATAGTTAAGAATGACCATCCTCAGTAGATGGCATCAGCGCTGAACCCTCCATAATGAGAAGCCAGAAAGCAGGCAAAGGTCTTAGAACGTTTCCTTCCTGGCAGAGGAAACAGCACAGTAAAGCGTCTGTGCCTGTGATCTGCCATCATTTGCATTCACTTAGCTGAGGTTCTTTGCATAAACATTTTACTCATGCTAATAGAGCATAATTGCGTCTGCAATTATTAATTTTACTCAGAGGATTGTGTAATTTGGGGGAAAGATTGATTGATGATCTTTACCTTTACTTGCATGGATAGTATACTGCGTTCTACTGGTGCAAGTAGCAGTTAGGGTAGAACTTTCCTGAATTTTCAGACTAAGTCCTCCCTTGAGATAGTAGTAGGGGAAAATGGCTTTGGGAGATGAGAGAAGAAACCAGAAGAAATGTTAGCTTCTGGTCTAAAACAACAACAAAACTGGTCATGTTGCAGGCTTTGTTTCGTAAGGAAAATCAAGGAGTTTATTTTCTGAACTGTCATTATCAGGCTGAACTGGCATGTTCATTTCTGTTCTTAGAGGCATGCCGATGCATGAATGAATTCTTTAAAAATAGGAACTTCTGACTATTGTTCCAAGGATTTTCAAATTAGCCTCTGCACTTGGTCAGAGTACAGTAAACAACATGCTTATTATAAAGCTACCTTTTATAAAGTTTCACATACATTATGTGTAATATATATACACATAGTACATAGGCATAGATATATGTATATTTATATCAGCATTACTGAAATCACCTAACACCATTGATTAAAACAGAAAAACAAAATTAACTGATATATCCCAAAGAAGTCAAACCCATCAGGTGTCTGATTAGCTGTACCCAGACACTTGCAGTCAAAACAAGCAATCACACACAACCAGTCTCCTCTCTGAAAAAGGAAAGGCTGGTGACATCAAAGAGCTTGGCTGAGCTCACATGGAATCATAGTGGTTGGTGTGAGAACAGGACCTAAGACTTTGGGCAGTCAGTTCAGTTCAGAGCTCCCTCCCAGGGAAAATGACAGGCCAGCCTGGAAGGCAACTGCACAATGGCCTTATTCTTTCTTTACTTTCCTAATTTGATATTTTTTTCTTGCCATAATAGTTAAGTAGGACACTTTGGCAGGCACTTAAAAAGAGGGGTGCCAGCTAAAAATGCGGGAGTCAGTGGGTGATTCTCCTGCAGGACTGAGGAAGAAGTAAGTATTGATCATGTTTAGAGGCAGAAAGGGCTGTGGCTTCAGGAGTGTCCAGTGTTGCTGATAACCCCGACCTTCTTGTTTCTCTGTTGGAAAATAATTACAAGGCTGAATTGCCCTTAACCATGATCAAAGGGGGAAAAAAAGATTGCTTGAAGCACTTATTTTAACAATTTTATTCTAACAATTTTCCTTATCAGTACAGTTTTTTTTTTTTTTTTTTTAAACATCATGGTTGTGAAAATTGTTCCATAGTCAGGCTACTCTGTATGTTTTCTTATCTTTAAAAATAGTAGTGAATAATAACTGTTTTTTTTTTTTTCCAGTTTCTTCTCACCCTAGTACAACCAATTATACTTAATCACAAACCACTGTTAGTGTTAGTCTTAAGCTAGATATTAGTTCTATAGCTACAGCTGTAGGGACTGTTTTTGAATATTCTCTGAAACCCTTTTTACAAGTCAAATAAGATTAGCCAACATCATTGTTATACCAAATCTTCCTTATTCCTGACAAATTTCCTTTGTTAGCCTCCTGAACTTCAATATCTCTGTGTATGTGTGTGCACATGAGCGTGCTCAGTCGAGTCCAACTCTTTGCGACCCCATGGACTGTATCCCGCCAGGCTCCTCCGTCCATGAGGATTCTCCAGGCAAGAACACTGGAGTCGGTAGCCATGCCCTCCTCCAGGGGATCGTCACAACCCAGGGATCAAACCCAAGTCTCCTGCATTGCAGGCGGATTCTTTACTGTCTGAGCCACCACGGAGGCCCTCCTCCAGGAGGTAGTAACTGGCAAATTCTAAGAGGTATAAAAATATATACATGCTGTGTGTGAAGGACCTGAGAGGATTACACATGCATTTTCAAATCTCATATTCTCTAAAGTATTCTTTGTTACAGAGTTCCGTACTCTAGGTGATTATTTATTAATCAGTATAAACTCCTGGAGAAAGGGGCTGTGGGTTATTCATCTTTCAATGCCCAATGGATCGCCCAGATCCTGGCTCAAGGGCAGATTTTAATAAATGTTTATGTGATTCAGAATTATTCATGTTCTATCATCTTATGGAACAAGTTTCATCAACCAAAGTATATATATTTTTATAAGTGAAATATCTCATAAAATCAGTTATCTGATGCACAATTTTATGTGTATGTTCCTCTTTCTTTAGCTGAATTGTTGCAAATGCTAAGCACTAAGATCAGTTAAGTGATACCAGATAATGATGTTCTCAATGTTTTGGTTATATAGTCTCCACTACATGCACCTTTATTTACAACAACATTCATGGGTCTCATAATAATTGGCAAAAGACCAGAAATATGCTTTCCATCACCCTGAGTATTCACTCACCTTGTGAGTGACTTCTTGAACCTGGATCTTCCTCTGCCTTTTCCCCACCAGCTATAGCTCTCTGTTTCATCTAGACTAATTTTACAGAAACAAAACCAAACCTCAGAATCAACTGGCAAGTGATTACAAGTCATTAGCTTCTTGCTGGGTTAATTAGAAGTCATTAACTTTAAGGGTTAAGACACACTGAATATCCTGTCTTGAGTTTCTGAACTTAATTTGAAACTATGTATGAAAGAGAACATCTAAATATCTCTATGAAAATATATTTAAAACGTAATACAAGTTTACATCCTGAAAATCCCAGTGGACTTCCAAAATAAACACACATACAAAACTAAAAACTCAATTTTGAAAAATGTGACCTCCTATTGAGTTGGACACTAGCCAGAAAGACTGTTGGATTGATTCCTGTTAACCAAGGTAGTTTTCCCAGAGGCAACCAGGTACTAAAGTTCCAGCTCCTTTGCCCTAGAAATGTATTGGCTACTATAGGGCACTTGTCATGTTATCCAGCATTACCTGCAGAACACACACACACACTCACACAAATACCCATACACATCTAATTTCTTGATAACATGACAATGAAAGGCAGAATAGAGCTAAAGATGGAAAGACAAGCTTTAGAAGTATTTGCCTTCTTCACAGTACTTAAGTCTGTACTTGGCATTTGATAACTTATACATTTATTCCTAGCACAGTTAAGCTAACTTTGTTCGGCATTCATTGGGCATTTAAATTATTATATTTAATAGTTCCGTAACAGTATACTAAGTCTGCATAATAAGAAACTTATTCAAAGAAGTAGTTTATATGAAAATTTGATAAAGAGATTTTAAACTGTAATGATTTCAGATGTTAAAAGCATGTTATAATAATTTACAATTTTGGTTCAAAGCTTACCTGCACTTAGAATTTTGAATCTCACTCTCATGCAGTATCTGTACCCATCTCCAAAAATGTGTATGTATTAAACACATACTGTTTTCTCATTAATTGAAAATATATTATCAATTATTAATTAAAATGATAAACTAGAAAATTGGACAATCTTGGCTTTGAAGACAATCTCCACCAAGCGTTAGATTTTCTATAATCTTGCCATGATTTAAGTTTACTTTCTTTCCAGTCTTTTAATTTTATTTTCCTTGCTTAAGTGAACTGGGTAAGGCCTCTGGTACTATGCTAACTGGAAGTGCTGTTAGTGAGCATCTTAATCTTACTCCCAAATTCATGGAGAATGCATTTAAGCTTTCTCCAATAAATATGATGTTAACCATAGTTTTTTGTAGATGTCCTTTTTCAGACTGAGGAAGATAACTAAAAAAGTAACTAGAATAGAAGGCACTAGAGTGTTTGGCTATTGGTGTGGTACTGTTTTGTAAAAGTTCTCTTTCACTTTTTATACATACCTAAAGATGCTTATTTAACTTATATGCAGAGTACATCATGAGAAATGCTGGACTGGAAGAAACACAAGCTGGAATCAAGATTGCCAGGAGAAATATCAATAACCTCAGAAATGCAGATGACACCACCCTTATGGCAGAAAGTGAAGACGAACTAAAGAGCCTCTTGATGAAAGTGAAAGTAGAGAGTGAAAAAGTTGGCTTAAAGCTCAACATTCAGAAAACAAAGATCATGGCATCCGGTCCCATCACTTCATGGGAAATAAATGGGGAAACAGTGGAAACAGTGTCAGACTGTATTTTTCTGGGCTCCAAAATCACTGTAGATGGTGACTGCAGCCACGAAATCAAAAGACTCCTTGGAAGAAAAGTTATGACCAACCTAGATAGCATATTCAAAAGCAGAGACATTACTTTGCCGACTAAGGTCCATCTAGTCAAGGCTATGGTTTTTCC
>SJYA01003130.1:1532549-1558634 GCA_006410615.1 Neotragus moschatus | reverse complement strand
TGCTGCGATTCATGGGGTGGCAAAGAGTCGGACACGACTGAGTGACTGAACTGAACTGAACTGAAGTATAAACACACACATACACAATGTGAGTTTGGGGGCTTTAAAACTGTTTGAAAGCTGTTGCCCTAGAAAAACCCAATTCAAAACAATTCTCTTTATAACCTTGCTGTTGTTGCTCTTTCTTGCCAATTCATCATTGTACCTACATCTTCTGTTCTACCAAACTGCATGTTTAATAGGCTGCTTCTTGTATCAAAGCGCAGTGTGCTTATATACAAACATACAAACCACAAAGTAGGGCTCAAAGACTGTTCGTGTGAAACACTTCTGTACCCTTTATTCAGGTCAAAAATATCAGAACCTTAGATGTTTCCTTTATGCTTTTCCCCAGTCTCTGACTCCCTTCCCAAATAACCACTCTCTTGATCTCTAACATCATTGGTTACTTTTTTATGTTTTGATCTGCATGTAAATTAATATAAATAAATGCTCTTTACTATTTTCTCTGTCATCTTTTGCTCAATAATATGTTTATGAGATCCATCCATGTTATAGTGAATGGCCTGATTTTTCCCATTTTCTTTGTTGGATGGTATTCTCTTGTATAACTCTTTGAAAATCTAATTATCTGTTAGATGCTGCTAAGTCGCTTCAGTCGTGTCCGACTCTGTGCGACCCCATAGATGGCAGCCCACCAGGCTCCCCAGTCCCTGGGATTCTCCAGGCAAGAACACTGGAGTGGGTTGCCATTTCCTGCTCCAATGCCTGAAAGTGAAAAGTGAAAGTGAAGTCACTGAGCCGTGTCCAACCCATGGACTGCAGCCCACCAGGCTCCTCTGTCCATGGGGTTTTCCAGGCACGAGCACTGGAGTGGGGCGCCAGTGCCTTCTCCGTCTGTTAGATGATTGAGGTGCGTCAGGTTGATTACACTTTTGGCTATTACAAATAATATAAATACTCTTTTGGAAGATTGTTTGTGGGCCATTTTTAAAGTCTTATTACAATATTGCCTCTGTTTTCTGTTTTAGTTTTTCGGCTACGAGGCAAGCACCCCTACCAGGGATTCAACCTGCACCCCCAGCGTTGGAAGGCGAAGTTGTCACCACTGGACCGCCAGTCAAGTCCAACTATATATATTCTTGTGCATACCTTTTAATAAACATAAGTATACTTTTTTAAGGCATATGTTAGAAATGGAATTTCTGAGTTTTACGGGTTTCACTAATATTTGCATTCTATTTATTTGTCCCTTTGTATCGCATCCCTTTGAGTTCTCCCACCCAACTCCCATCCTCTCTGTGAAAGCAGCGTTGCTTCTTGGCTCTCAGGCACGTCCATGCCATTCAGTTCTGGATCATTCTGGCTAGGAGAAGCGAGGCAGAGCCACCCAGCTCACTCTTGCAAGCAGCCCCTCAGCCTCTCTTATTACTTCTGTTTATTTTGTATGGAGGAGGTTGTTTGCTGTTTTCATTTTTTTAAGACTCTGGAGCATTGTGGGTTGTGATTAGTGCTGTGGGTGGTTTCCACAATACTAATTTACTCTCCTTATCAAAAATACGGGAGATGTTGTTGCTACATAACCTTGACAACACTTATTACTGCAGTTTCTTATATTAAATTTAAATACATTATATTTATTCTGGTAAGTGTTAAGTCCTATCTCTATCCTTAACTGTGGCAAAAACAAAACAGAAACCAAAGACAATTTTTACTCTGTGGCTTCACTTTTATTGGCGTTGAACAGAACAGTGTAACTCTAAAATATCTTCCTAATGCATTTCATGTTTAGTTTAAATAGTCTTTGCCTAAACCAAAATAATTCAAATATGCTCCTATGTTTACTTCAAGAAACCTTATTACTTTACAGTTAACATTTAGATCTACAATTTACCTAAGCTGCCTCTTGCATATAATGTGAGTCAGGTATAGAGGTTCTATATATATTATATATATATTTCCAGTTTCCCCTCTATCAGTTTTCAAAAGGTCTGTACATTTCCTCTGAGATGAAGTGCCATCTTTGTCCTAAGTTTAATTCCATCTACGTGTGTCTACTCTGGACTCTTATGTTCCATTTGTGTATTTTTTCTCCTTGCATTAAGTCATATTTTATTAACTGCTATAACGTCATGTCTTGAAACACAGAGTTAAGGTTGTTAGCTTTGGTTTTCTCCTTAAAGACTGCTTGGCTGACATTGTTTCAGCCATGACTGAGTAGCTCATAAGGTTAACCCTCCTGCTGATAACTATATGAAACCTTGAGAAAATATAAAAAGCAACTTTTTGAATATATCAGAGAACAAGGACACAGGAAGTACTTGAGAAAAAGAAATCGGGCATTACCTTGGTTTATTCCCTCAGGGCAACAGCCGAAGAAGACAGTAAGAGCTTCACGGTACTCCGAAGATGAGGGTAGGTAACCAGAATTATCAAAATTTGAGGGGCAGAGACAGAGAATGCCATGATAGTGAGTCCCTGAATTAGAACACAAATTTACCCTAAATCTTTTATATTTACCCATATATTTATCATTTCATGTATTTGCTATTCTCTCTTGCCTAGTTTTCCTTGGGTGTTACTTCTCTTTATTCTGAAAATTCCCTTTACTGCTTCTTACAGTGAAGAGTCACTAGCTCTAAGTTCTCTCTGGTTTTTATCTAAATCGATTTAACTCATATTTTGAAGGATACTTCTGCTAGGAAAAAAAGAGTATTATGATTCTGGCTGGTAGTTTTTTCTTCTTCTTCTTCAAACCCTTTAGAAATGCCATTTCATTGTCTTTTGGACTTTATTATTTTCGATGAGAAACTCAATTAAATCATTTTTCCTCTGTATAAACTTGTCTTTTCTTCTAACTACTTTTAAGATACTTTATTTTTGATATGCAGCAGCTTGATTAGATGTGCCAAGTTGTGGTTGTCTTTGCATTAATCTTGTTCTGGGTTTGTTGAAATTCTTGGATCTGGGTTGATGGTTTTTTAAAAAATATGAAGAAATGCTCTCTCTGGCAAAAAAAAATACATGAAATGCTATACTGCTTAATGACATTGCACAAGTAGCTGCATTAAAAAAAATTCTATTCTCCGTTCTTCAGGTTGGATAATTTCTAATTTTTTATCTTTAATTTCATTGTCCTTTCTTCTGTGGCTGCCAATNTTGGGGGCAGGAGGAGAAGGGGACAACCGAGGATGAGATGGCTGGATGGCATCACTGACTCGATGGACGTGAGTCTGAGTGAACTCCAGGAGTTGGTGATGGACAGGGAGGCCTGGCGTGCTGCGGTTCATGGGGTCGCAAAGAGTTGGACATGACTGAGTGACTGAACCGAACTGAACTGATGAAAATAGCATATGGCAAAATGACATATAAATTGGTTATAAAAGATAGCTGACCACCAGAGAATTGATGCTTTTGAACTGTGGTGTTGGAGAAGTCTCTTTGAGAATCCCTTGGATGGCAAGGAGATCAAATCAGTCAATCCTAAAGGAAATCAACCTTGAATATTCATTGGAAAGACTGTGGCTGGAGCTGAAACTCCAATACTTTGGCCACCTGATGTGAAGAACTGATTCATTTGAAAAGTCCCTGATGCTGGGAAAGATTGAAGGCAGGAGGAGAAGGGGACAACAGAGGATAAGATGGTTGGATGGCATCACTGACTCAATGAACATGAGTTTGAGCAAGCTCCAGGAGTTGGTGATGGACAGGGAAGCCTGGTGTGCTAAAGTCTGAGTGACTGAACTGATCCATAAGTGGACAAAGTATTGTGGAAGCCAAATATTTCTAGAGAGAATGGGCTAACATAGTGACTTTCCCACTATCTTCTGGGTTTATCATAACTGTATGAGCCAAAGCTAGTATATGAGATAATTTGTTGTATAGACTGACATTAACTCTAGGGAAATAAGTCTACAATTATTCCAATCTGGTTACATCTTTTCAGAGAGATCATTTAAAAGACCCTATTGTTTCTAATCTTTTGTTTGCTGAAAAATTGCTAGATTTGATTTTCTTTCAACATACGAATTTATAATAATCAAATAAAATGTTTTTATAATGTTATGTAGTGAGTCATGATGAATTAATGATTAAATTGTGGAAAGAGAAATAGTAAGTTAATTAGCATAGATTGACTTTTTTTAAAAAACTCAATTAAAGCTTATATATTAACCTGGGTTAGTCTACTATATAATAGAAATCACTGATAAATGTATGAAGTACAAGGCAAAATTTACCCTCCCTCAGTAAACCAAGCTGGCCCTGAGCATATGGTTTTCCTTTTAATTATCACTTAATAGTAATTCTGGGCCTCACTTTTAAAGAGCATTGGCAACATAATTTGGCACAGAAGTTGACATATTTTGCTTATTGGCAAGTTCCCTCTAGCTTCTTTCCTGTATTATTGTGTTTCTTTAAACAAATCTGTCAATATTCACAAAATTAGATAAATTAGAATTGGAACATGGATGATGGAGGCTTTCCTCTGACTCAGGCCAAATTACTGTTTACAGACTTTTTTCTTATTGTTTGGCCTGGCTTTATGACAACACGTACAGTAACGTATGTGATATCACTTTCCTTTTTCAATATTCATGTCTATCTAGGATTCCCTCGTTAAGTTCTATTTTCAATATTTCTGTTTTGCTTCTCATTACATATTTTTCCAAACTGAATCCTTTTAAAATTACATCTAATAACTTTGTTTGCTTTTTATTTTCTAGGCTTTCACATTCCACCAAAGAAATTGCATATGGTAGTGTTGTTGGGGAGCCCATTCAACAGACTTATGGAAAAATCTATAGAATCATTCTATTGCAAATTATTCAGTTGCCAGAATTCCTTTCTAGAACAAAGTGGAATAGAAAAGCATAAACAGGTAAAACATTTTTTTTTTACCTATAAGGTGAACTACATGTATGCTATGTACATACCTATGAGAGGGTGACATGAGTTGTAATTGAAAAGACCAAGCCTTTACCTGGAATAAAGGTACCTGGAATAAAGGTGCAGTTACTCTAGAAATACTGGAAGAATGACATGCATTCTTCACAAACAAGTGTAAGTATCCTTTTCTTCTACTTCCCAGTTGAATGGTGGGGAAGAAATATTAGACCTATTATAGAAGAAATTTATCTTTACTTCCAAACATGCATAACTATGGTTGTCCCCCTGCAGCCCTGAGGTTAACTATACAATTTATTTGGGGAAAGAAGAGCAAAGGTCCATTAAAAATGTTAACGTGTTTTGTTTTGTTTTGTTCTCCTAAAAATGGAATCCATCACCATGGCCACATCCATCCAGTTTTCTGTTAGGATATTCCTGCTCTTCTGTAGAAATAGTCATCAGTGTCTGAGAAGGAGAAGATGAGGGCATTTCTCTGAGACGTGATTTTGTTTTCTGCGGGCTGTGGTATTGTGGGTCCAGTTTACCTTACCACCGCAGGCCCTCCTTCAGGATCCATCACCTTTAAAGGAGACAAGTTGAGTAAGACGGGGTCTTTGTGCTCAAGAATTTTATGCCTTATTAAGGGAAATAAGACAGACACAGACAAATCTGTGACTTCAGGGAATAAGGCAGTGTGTGACAAGTGCCGGGTGAACAGAGCAGATGAGGTATATGCCTCAGGCAGGGGAGACCGAGTCTTACTGAATTTATTTTCACTTAAGTTACTCTCCAAGCACTCTAGCTATATAACATGGGGAGAAAAATACACGATAAAGGAAGATCTCCAAGGCTGGATGATTTAACAGACCCTTTAAAAGAATCAGCAGAAAATGCATTTTGGTTCACAGCAATGGCTGTAGAGAGAAATTAGGTTTTCCTACTTTTTCTATATTTGATTTTGCATGCTCCAGAATTAGATGGGTTTTCTTTTGACTCTCACTTTGATTTTCTTCTCTATTCTTTCCACTCCTGCTGACCTCTTCAAACACCGCTTCGTTCTGATTCACAAGGCCTCTGGGTCACCGCGCAGAAAGACTGGCGTTCAGGGCAGCATCAAGTCACTGACTTCCCTCAAAGGAGAAGCAGCAAGCTGGCGTGGGACTACGGACCCTGGGGGTGAGATTTGTGACCCTGGGATTCCCAGAGTCATAAAATTCTTATTTGGGGAATACTACGTAGCTATTTCAAGAGCAGGCCAAGTTCTTCCTAGGAGTTGTAATACACAGCATTGCTTTTTCCATGAGAAAGTAAGCTAAGCCCCTCAGGGATGCTGTGGGAATAAGAGCCACAGTGTTGTAACTAATCTCCTTTAAAAGTTGAATTCTTAAAAAAATGCATTTTACAATTTTTAAGTCATATTATTTTCACAGTTGAAGCACTCAGGGTAAAGGGCCATCCAGGGTATTTTGAAAAGATTATACACTGTATTTTGTCAGAACATTTTTTCCCTGTGATTTCATAGCCTCTCCTTCATGGAAGGGGAAAAAAAAAAATGTTTCTCTTTCTCCCCCTTCTCTTGCTCTTGTAACTGTTCTCAGAATTCTTGGGGAGAGAAAAGAGTTTAAAGATGCTCCAACGATTTGCTGGTCTATAGTTAGATTTTGTTTTTCCTATTTAAAGTGTGTAGTATTTTGTAACCGGACTGATATCTGGGCTGGTTGCCCAGTGGAAATTTCAGAAACAGAGGACAGTGTGTTTCTGTACGTTGTTTCAAATAACTCTGCTTGCTTCTTTAGGGAGATATAATAGGCATTCACATTAGGCCAGAAGGTTATTAGATCTCCATGAGGCTCCGTCCGGCTACATGCCATGAATATTATTCTGTCAACACAAACGTCATTAGAATCTGCTAAAATTGAATTACTCTTAGCAGTTTTACAGCTGTCTCACAACATTTGACAACTACCAAGAAATGCATCTTGGCATCAATGAGAATTCTTCACTAGGCCCCGATTTATATCTAAGAACAGTGGGAAATGAAGGGGAATAACAGTATCACAGTTTCAACGTATAATGTTTACAAAATCAGTACTGAGTTTTTCTCTCACTGGCTGGGATTGATTTTCCCACCCCCCTCATCCCGGTACCTTTATAGCCCTGGTGACTATAAATAAGTTGCAGGGAAATGACTTCTCTCCTTTTTCACGATGCTTTTCTTATCTGACTGCCACAGCTGTCACATATCCACATGCTCTTATTGAAGACGTCTGTATCTGGAAACATTACTGCTTCTGTTCTGCAGTAGCTGAAGAACATTATGATAGTATTTTGTGAATTTAATTCATTTCTTCTCTTTTGCTTTACTACACTTTTAATGTCTAGTTCTCTGTGTAATCTTCAGTCTCCTCCATAGGGTTCCTCTGTCTACAGTTAATATTTATCTCAAAGAAAAACTGAATTTCAGATTTTAAAAAGAATCGGTGAGTCTGAGCTTCACAACTTGCTCTTAGATTTCAGTATTAAGGTGAACCTACAAATAATACTGATCCTTTTCAGTACTGATCAGTCTTCAAGGTCAGTGTGAAGAGCTTCATAATACCCAGCATTAAACACTACTATATGTTCTTCTCCACGCTATTCTGTTTGCTTTCTTTAAAATGAGATGCCCTTAAAATGCACATAGGAAGTGAAATATTGCATAGGATGAAGCACAACAGTATCCATTTGAAAACCAGTAGGGTTAAAGATTTTGCATGCGGTTAAATTCTGCATACTTACATTTCCTTGCAAACTTACTGCAATTCAGTTTCTCTTCCGTTAATATTATTTATTCCGTCTAGGGTTCTTGTTATCAAAGGTATACACCTCGAGATTAAATAAAATAGAATGCAAAGTATCACACAGGAAACATTGTCAGTATTTTACAGTATTCTGTTCAAGTGCTAGAGGATATGCATCAGTACAGATTTCATTAAATACTCTTGTCTAATATATGTAGTCAACGCTACTCTCATTATTTTAAAAATGTGACTCTTGGATATGTAGCATACGTTGATAACATTCTCAGGTAAATTAAAATCATTTTTAACATCATTTTATCTTGTTACTGAGTCTTAGAATGAAGTAAAAAGTCGATTTATCACAAGAATCAGGCCAGACTACTAGTGGAGTTTATGGAAATAGCAGAACTCTACGTGGAGCACTGCAAAATTTCTGCTTCACAAAATTTCCCCCTAAATCGTGGTGTGAGAAATAGACCATTTATTAAGTAAATGATAAATATTGGGAGAGGGTCAAAGTTATTCCAGAAAGGAAATACCCAAAGTCACGGGGAAAAGCCCTGCAGATCTTCTAATGGGCAAAAATGCATTATGAAACTATTTCCCACAATGCTCAAAGATTGCAAAAAAGAGCCCACAGTGCCAGGTAGAAAGAAACGGAGAGCCCAGCCATTATTTTGAGGGTTTGATCAAACTAGTCACTCAACTGGCATAATTTTTGCCAAATTCCTCCCACTTTCTCTACTGTAGAACTATTCTTAAACAGCATGAAAGTATGATCAAGTGTCTTTCAAACTGTATAATTTCTGGTATTACTGGAGAAGACCCTGTTAATTTTAGAGGAAGATGACAGATTAGTTCTGAAAGTGAGGAAGTAATCAAAGGATCTGGATTGGAGTGGCATCCGGTTTGGAGTGGCATCCGGATTGGAGTGGCATCCGGATTGGAGTGTCAGAGAACGAAAGTTTTCTTTTGTTGAAGGGAGGACTTTTGCTTTACTGGTAATGAGAGAGATGCAGAAATGGAGGGAAAAAGGTGAGAAGAACCAAATTCAGATTTCATACTAGAGGTTAACTGGAAGCTACTAAAAGGTAAAACAAGAGAAAGGAAGTATAAAAAGATGGTTTTTATAGGACAAATGAAAAATATGGAGCATGAGAAGCTTTTTGAAATATGAGTATTCATATCAGACTGATGTTAGAACGTACTGCATACTCTGTTTACTCTTAGAGATATATTCTAAGGTTAAAAATGCTGAGTAATCTTAAAACTAGCTCAGTTTCTTTGTCTTCATAGTAATTATTGTATTGTTTAAGATTCAAGAGTTGCAATAATATAGAAAAAGAGATATATGCATACAAATGGTTAAAAATGCATACCAACTTAAAACCATGTAATGTTAAAAAGTTGAAAATATCATAAATATGATTTTACAAGATATATTTTCTAGCTTTCTCCATCCAAAAACAATAATATTCCTTGTGGAAATCAGCACTTCTCACACCCAGTTTTCATTTTCTAATTATTATTCACACTGAAGGAATCGGAGACACTTAGGAAATGGCTGATTCTGAAGGAAGAAGCAAAGAAACGGAAGGGAATGGTGACTGCCAAACCTTTAACACCATGAGTGCCCTCCATATTCTGAGAAGGAAAGTATTCAAGGATGAACAGATTGTGTTAAAAGAACACAGTTGCCAGCCTAGAGTGACTCCTCCTGATCCAAATTGGGAGCATTCAAACACCAATAATAACTATATTTCATTGGAATCCATTACATAAATATACATCATTGAGTTAACAGTAAGGCTAAGGAAAGAGGCTATAAATCAAACAAACTCATTGATCACTTCTGGAGATGATGAATATACAAATTCCTCACTTTTGAAAACTGGTAATTAAAAGATGAGAACAATGCAGGAGACCATGTTTGATCCTGGCCGGAAGATTCTACGTTCCACGGAGCAGCTAACTACTGAGCCCAGGAGCCGCAACTCCTGATCCCACGTGCCACAGCCACTGAAGTGTGAATGCTCCAGAGCCCGTGCTCCACAACAAAAGAAGCCATCACACTTCAAAGCCTGCAGACTATGACTACAAGAGTAGCCCCTGCTAATCACAGCCAGAGAAAAGCCCTCGAAAAAATGACAATCCAGCACAGTCCAAAAAAATGATGAGAACAAGATATAATATCTTGTTTTTTCAACAAGAACTATAGATTCAAGAATTTTTAAAAAGTGGCCCTAGTTGATGATTTTTTTTTTACTTATTTATAGGATAATAATAATAAATGTTAAAAAAAAAAAGTAAAAAATCACTGCTAATCTTAATGAAATAGCTAAAGGAAGAAACTTCAATGGCTGTAAATGTTTTTGGTGAAATGTTGGTAAACAAAATATTCACATAATGTTGAGTGTCTCCCCACAGATTATTTAATTGAACAAGAGAAAACACACCTTTGTGGTGAAAGACCTGACTAATGGAATGAATCTAGTGGCACTACTTACTTGTGAACAACATAGACACTCTGTAAATTAAATGCAGCAAGAAATTCNTAAATGTTTTTGGTGAAATGTTGGTAAACAAAATATTCACATAATGTTGAGTGTCTCCCCACAGATTATTTAATTGAACAAGAGAAAACACACCTTTGTGGTGAAAGACCTGACTAATGGAATGAATCTAGTGGCACTACTTACTTGTGAACAACATAGACACTCTGTAAATTAAATGCAGCAAGAAATTCTGATTTTTCCATGAACTATTTTTTTCACAAAAGTGTTTAACTTGTGTCTAACCATGACGTTAGTTTTAAGTTTCAACTTATAGAAAATATAGGTGATAGAGAAATATAACTTATGTGATGAAAACACACCCAGACAAATGCAGCATGTAAAACATTCTATAGGACATCTGGTCTGATGTAAAGAAGTTAATAGCAGGGGCAGAAATTAAAAGTGGTAAAAACTACTTGACTTAGAAAGACTTAGAGACATAACAAATGTACTGAGGGCCTTATTATTGAATCCTCATGAACAGATATGTGGGAGAATTGGAATGTAGACCAACAGACTGGGTATCTGATTTTATTAGGGAATTATTGTTGATATTAGATATAATCATGTTCCTGTGATCATATGGAGACCATTTCTTCTCACACTAAAGAATTTGGGGGAAAGAATCATGATATATGTAAATTATTTTAAGTGTTATAGTCAGAAAGGTAAGTATAAGCAATGATACAAGTATAAATTTATATAGAGAGTCTACATCTAGACTGGGCTTCCCAGGTGGCTCAGTGGAAAAGAATCTGCCTGCAATGTGGGTGATGCTGGTTCCATCCCTGGTTTGGGAAGATGATCTGGAGAAGGAAATGGCAACCCACTGCAGTATTCTTGCTAGGAGAATCCTCATGGACTGAGGAGCCTGGTGGGCTACAGTCCCTGGGGTTGCAAGAGAGTCGGGCATGACTTAATGACTAAAACAACACAAATAAAACCTATAGATTAACAGAAAAGGCAAAATGCTTACAGGTGTTGAATCTGGATGGTAAGTGTGTAAGTCTTCTTTGTGGTATTCTTTCTGTTTTTCTGTATATTTTACAGCTGTCATGATACAGTAGTTTTTATTTTTAAAGAATATTTGTTGTTCCGTCTCTGTCATATCCAACTCTTTGCAGCCCCATGGACTGCAGGATGCCAGGCTTCCCTGTCCTTTTGTATCTCCAGAGTTTGCTCAAACTCATATCCATTGAGTCGATGATGCCATATTTAAAGAATATGTATAATTATAAAGCCCCAGAAGTTACAATAAAAGGTACAGTACCTCCATTCTCTTAAAGCCCTTGCATTAGAGATTCAAATAGCCTGCATCTAGGATTCAAAGAGATAAATATTTAATTTGGGGAAATCAGTAGCTTTAAAGGGAGCTCTGAAGGAGAAAAATTGTATGATATTCCTGATATGCAGAGTCTAAAAAGAAATGACTCAAATGAACTTATTTACAAAATAGAAATGGACTCACAGACTTAGAGAATGAATTTACGGTCATCAGGGAAGAAGAGATAGGGAGTTTGGGATTGATACGTATACACTGCTATATTTAAAATGGATAACCAACAGGAACCTACTAGATAGCACAGGGAACTTTGCTCGATGTTATGTGGCAGCCTGGGTGGGAGGGAAGTCTGGATACGTGTGTGTGTATGGCTTAGTCCCTTCACTGACCACCTGAAACTATCTCAACACTGTAGTCATCTGTACTCCAGTGTAAAAGTTTAAAAAAATAAAGGGAGCTCTGCTATTGGAAACACTGGAATGCATACCTGTAAAATGGATAGTATGTAACTGTTTCAACACTGCCCTGGAGAATTCTTGACCCTGGAAGTTCTCTGGGTATAGTTTAAGAGTGGCATGGCCCCAAATGGGCCTGCACCCACTCCCTGAGCCTTCCTGGAGCCGAGCTGTCCTGGTGCAAGTCCTTCAGGCCAGTACACGTCTGAGATCCCAGCTCCCAATCCAGATACTCCTAAACCAAGGGAAATGAACTAACAGTTTCAGAATTTGCTTTTGCTTCCAGGAGAGCCGGAGCAGAGGTCCTAAAGATGTCATTGCCAGGCTACCCAGTGCCCCCACATCAGAATTCCCTGGAATGTCAGGTCAGTTGCATTCTTCAACTCAGTAACACTTGGCTAGTCTGCAAATGCCCGGTCACTGGGAAAATATAGGACAGAAAGGGTCCTGTCCATAAACTTCCACCTCGAGTCGAAGCATTATAAATCAACTGTCCTTTCAACAGCCTCTTTTTAACTATTCCAGTCTTATGACTGATTCTCTGCTTCCTAGGTCTTTGAATGGTAATTTCCGTGAGAGCCAATTATTTTTTGCAGAAACATGTTTTTCACTAGAAAGGAAATTCTTTTTATCTTACTAAAGTTGGAACATAATAGTTTAGCCATTTCCGTTCTCTAAAACATAAAGCATCTAGTGCATGGCTGTTACCTGAAGCACTAAATCAAAGTACTCTTCTGAGGTAGGATGTATTAGGCCTTAGAAAACTCACTAGGTCAGAAAGTACTCACTAACCTCCTACAGCCTGAGAAGCAAAGTGTGGGGCCACTTACGGCAAATGTCAGTATTAGCATGACTGCATGCTGCACAGAGTTATAAATATTGAGGGGAGAGAAAGGAATTAAAAAATAAGCTAAGGACACATATTTTCTTATTTTTCTAAGTATTTCCTAAATGACCCAAATCAGGTAACAAATACTTCACCTTCCACTCAGGTCATTTCCTGGATGAATATGACCATTTCACTTACACTTTTTTTTTTTTAAATGAATCAAAGCATCTTTCAGGTGTATATTAGTCCCATAAAATGGATATCTGGGTATTTTACATAGCAAGGCCTTGTGGTCTTGTAGTTTTGCATAAAAGGTGTTAATATGTGTGTGTGTGCATGTATTGAAAATTCCACAGATTCTTGATTTTCACAAACAGGCAATATACTCCTAATCCTCTTGAAATTTATGGTCAGCTTCAGTAGAATGAACTATTTCTCCATAACTGGCTGAATCTTAGCTATCATGAAAAAGGAGTTTAGTCAAGTGGTAGAGAGGAAGAGGGTCTCACTTTGGTCCAGAGAGCTGCCTTCAGCTTTGGAGATCACTGGTCATTTTACCACTGGAAAAACAAATGGAAAGGCAGGGTTCATCTTAGCATTGTGAGGAAGTAAGCAAGATACTCACCAACAGGGGAATCTTGGTTCCTAAGCTGTGGTCCCATCACTTCAGGGGAAATAGATGGGGAAACAGTAGAAACAGTGTCAGACTTTATTTTGGGGGGCTCCAAAATCACTGCAGATGGTGACTGCAGTCATGAAATTAAAAGATGCTTACTCCTTGGAAGAAAAGTTGTGACCAACCTAGATAGTATGAAGCAGAGACATTACTTTGCCAACTAATGTCCATCTCGTCAAGGCTATGGTTTTTCCTGTGGTCATGTATGGATGTGAGAGTTGGACTGTGAAGAAGGCTGAGCACCAAAGAGTTGATGCTTTTGAACTGTGGTGTTGGAGAAGACTCTTGAGAGTCCCTTGGACTGCAAGGAGATCCAACTAGTCCATTCTGAAGGAGATCAACCCTGGGATTTCTTTGGAAGGAATGATGCTAAAGCTGAAGCTCCAGTACTTTGGCCACCTCATGCGAAGAGTTGACTCATTGGAAAAGACTCTGATGCTGGGAGGGATTGGGGGCAGGAGGACAAGGGGACGACCGAGGATGAGATGGCTGGATGGCATCACTGACTCGATGGGCATGAGTCTGAGTGAACTCTGGGAGATGGTGATGGACAGGGAGGCCTGGTGTGCTGCGATTCATGGAGTTGCAAAGAGTCGGACACGACTGAGCGACTGAACTGAACTGAAGTTGTGGACTAGGGGCATTAACTCTGATGGAAATAATACACAATCCCTGAGGATATGACAGTAGTCTGATCAAGAGGATTCGCTGTCCTAGTATTACTTAAATGGCTTTTTATGTAATGTGACAGACTCAAAGGCCCAGTAGAGCTACTAAAACTGACTTCTCCTAATGAAAATATATTAGTTTAAAGCAAGGTTTTTCAACCCCAGCACTACTGACATTTGGGACCAGAAGTTGTTTGTTGTGGGTTCTGTCCTGTGCATTATGAGATGTTTATCAGCACCCATGGCTGCTGATGGCACACCATCAGTTATGACCCAAGAGATCCTCAGACACTGCAAACTGTCCCCTCTGGGGGAAAATGGTCCCAGCGGAGACCACTGCACTAGGAGTTCAGATCTATATGCTGATACCATGTACTATAGCTACTTTGGGGAAGTGAATACTTAGTATAGTCTACATCCTTAAGATCCTGACTCATTCATTTTTATTAAAAAAATGTCTATTTATTTGGGTGTACTGGGTTTTAGATGTGGCATGTGGGATCTTTAGCTACAGCATGTGAAGTCTTCATTATAGCATATGGGATCTAGTTCCCTGACCATGGATTGAACCCAGGCCCCCTGCACTGGGAGTGTGGAGTCTTAGCTACTGGACCACCAGGGAAATCCTTGACTCATTCATTCATTCAGCAAATATTATACTGTTGATATGTCTCTTCTAGGAAGAGTGAATAACAAGGCCCTGGGGCAGGACAAGGCCTGGGTATTAGAGGAAAGTTCAAGGTATTATACCAATTGGTCTTTCTTGAATTTATCCTTAAAAGATTAATTTTACTCATATAGTTTACATTTGGTTTCATCAAAACCTTAAGTCTGAAAGTTAAAACAATGATTGTCATTTTTGATAATGGTATGTATACATATACTTTCTGGGATCTTTTATTCTTAAATATCATGAATAAAAATGTGTGTCATATTTAGTCACTAAAAAAAAAAAACTGAATAAACTATCAGAGTTTTAGGTATGTGGGTATATCTATCAAGAAGTAAAATCTGATTCTTCTAGGCCAAAGAAGTTGAATTTGAAATATATAATTTGAAAGGCAACATGTAATGACTAGGCAATCCATTTTCTACTAAACATTGATATATATAGATCTATATAATTTGAAATATATGTGTATATATGTGTAAATATATATCTATATATCAGTGTTTGGTAGTTCATATTTATCAAAGCTTCTAGGCAATCTCTATTCAGTATCCAGTGTGGTAATTTCTGCATAAAAACATTTGACTCTGCCCACTCCCCCATTAAAATGCTTTCATGGATCTGTACTGACAGTGGGATAGGAACAGATCTAAGCATGATCCATGGATTTACCACTGCAGCTACATCCCAGACCACGTGTTCTCCTTCCTTTCTCTAGCTCTCCAGGCTCCCTTTGACCAAGACTTGACCCGGGGTCTGCACACAATGTTTTATCTGTCTGGAAGGTACTACTCTCCTTTTCTCACATACTTAGTTCCTGCTCATTCTTTAGCTCTCAGTTGAGCTCTCTTTCCCTCCAAGGTCTTTTCCCTGACCACTCTGGCTGCATCAGTCTCCCTGATACATACTCTTAGAGTACCTTTATCTTTTTGTCATACTGTTGTTCACATCTGGAGTTTTTCAGATCTACCGTGTGACTAGCAATATACCTTTCTTCCCCACCAGAGCACACACAGACAGTACTTTCTTGCATATGGAGCCTGTGTCCAATTGGTTCACCATTATACCCAGCATCCAGCATCCAGCGTGGCATACCTAAGACCTGCATAAATCCCTGTTGAATGAATGAATGATAAACCCTCCCAGCTCCTTAAACACACTGTGCTAATATGTTCTCACACTTACGCCCCGAGTGCGTGCCTGCTTCCTTCTTTTAGGTCTACAGCCATCTCCCCTAAGGAAGTTGCGGTGGTAGCGATGGTTCACAGATGCAGGGTTTGTGCTGGGTGGAAAGTGACGTCACGCAATTCCTATGGGCTAGGAAAGAGAAACCTCTGAGTCTCCTAAAGCCTCATGTTGTTAGAAACAATTATTTTTTTCTGAGTCTGCTTCTTTTATGATTTATTCCAGTTTTGATACATTCAGATTCCCCTATATCTCATTCAGGGTAAATTTAAAATTCCGTATCTGACCCAGTCTACAACCTTGCTACAATGTACTGAATGTTTGTCTATCAGAGATGTACATGTTGAAATCCTAACCCCCCAAGGTTATGGTATTAGGAGGTAGGGGCTTTGGGAGGTGGTGAGGTCATGAGGGTAGAGTCTCCATAAATGGGATTAGTGTGCTTATAAGAAAATAAAAAACGAGAGCTCCACCACCTTTCCACCTTGGAAGGTTACAGTGTGAAGATGGCCATCCACAATCTGGGAAGGGTCCTCACTAGATACCAAATTCATCAATGTTTTCATCCTGCACTTACCAGCTTACAGAACTGTGAGAAACTGTTTATGGCATTTGTGCCACAGCAATCCAAAATGAACCAAGAAACTTGTATGATATACATAATCTCTCATCCCTTCAAGTCATCAAAATTAAGCTCAATGGCTTTGGGGTGGGTGGCTAAAAATTATCTAAAGATTAAAAAAAATATATTTTTCAGTTGGTTTTGTATTTTTGGTAATAAAGGTTTCTGAGAAGCTTTTCATTGCTAGTGAAAGTCTCTCAGTTGTGTCTGACTCTTTGCAAACCCAAGGACTATATAGGAATTCTCCAGGCCAGAATACTGGAGTGGGTAGCCTTTCCCTTCTCCAGGGGATCTTCTCAACCCAGGGATCGAATCCAGGTCTCCTGAATTGTAGGTGGATTCTTTACCAGCCGAGCTACCAGGGAAGCCCTTTTCATTCCTAAGTACAAATCAAAAATCTTGAATTCTTTTAGTGAAGAGACTGTTAAAAAATCTCTTGATTGTACTAGAAGGGCCATCGCAGTGAAAAACATTCTGAAATATACTTCGTTTTGCTGTTACTTATTTTGATGCCTTTTTAATCTGTATATGCAATGTCTATCTCCCAGAATTTCTTATAAAGAATCTGAAATTGACTAACCATGTAGTTGCTAACTTTGTTCTAGATGCATCCATAATTAAAAGTAAAAAAAAAAAAAAAAGTAGTTCTGAGTGATTGTGTAATACACATGAATCCATCATATCACTTGGAAAAAACTGTCAATGGAAATTTCATTTGTAGGGGTTTGGGTGACTACATAAAGTATCTACTTTTTAAATAAATAGTACTGTTTTGGGAAGAGTTTTTCAGGCAGTGTCTAGAATGTCCCATAGAAGGTACAGAGATAGGAGTTGATATGAGCTCCTTCGAGACTGTCACTAGATGGAAGAACTTGTACTATCCACACCATAATTCCTAAACCCCTCCCTGCACCTTCTTCCCTTGAGTCTTAGAGTGGCTGCTCAGAGTCATTATGGACGAGTGAGGGTCACCTCCTGCTAAAATGCTGATTGATGGACCTGCTTCTGTTTCTACTGCTGTTTAAAGGCTCCTTGCCCCCTTCTTGCCTCCTTCCACTGTGATAAAATGGGGACTTTTAGGTCTAGTCCAAGAGTATGAGTAATGATCAGGATGGCTATTCTCCAGATTCAGATTTCCTACAGTACCTAGTGAGAACTTCATGAGAAACAAAATTATTCTTGTTTATAAATACAATTAAAATCAATCTTATTGTGAGTATCTAACTGGGTACATCTACAAGAGGGTATTTAATAAGATACCCTCAAGATTATTTTAATAAGATACCCTCTTGATTTTATCAAGGGAAGAGAAAGAAGAGGAGAGAAAAAGAGGGATTACTTTTGATCTCTGATTATTACAGAACTAATGATAATATTAACATTTAATTCCAAAATCTGCATGTGCTTTTTTTTTTTTAAGATGAAAGGAAAACTTCAGTGCCCATCAGATAAGTTTCTCAAAGAAGAAGTCAATGAAGAGGTATAAGATGAATGCTCTGGACTAATTGGGTAAAATAAAGTATGTGCAACAGCATGCTTCTCGAGTCTTAAAAGGTATTCTGCACTTAAAAGCAAATATTCAGTGCTCTGCATGCATTTAAAATATGAATAATTACTATAGTAGAATGTGTGATTTTTATGTCATGAGATTTTGTAGTATTTTATACTTTAAAAATGTTTACAGGATTTTTAAAATAATTTGATTGTTTTAATCACTAAAAAATGAACTGAAACACAAAAATTGTATCTATGATTTGTAAATAATAGTGGAAAATATTTTTTCCTAAATGTTGATATTTAACTATTTCATTCTTGTAATTTGTGACTTTCCTTGTTTGTCCTCTAATTTGTCATCAAATACTGGAATTCCTCTTTAAGCTGTATAATTATAAATAAGGGAATTCTCCCTAAAATCAAAAGGATGCCCTTAACTATTATTTTATTGCTGGTTTTGATACGTTCACAACTGTAGACTGTATCAGTTTAGTTCAGTCGCTCAGCCACGTCCGACCCTTTGCAGTACCATGGACTGCAGCACACCAGGCTTCCCTGTCCATCACCAATTCCCAGAGCTTGAGTAAACTCATGTCCATTGAGTTGGTGATGCCATCCAACCATCTCAGCCTCTGTTGTCCCCTTCTCCTTCCACCTTCAATCTTTCCCAGCATCAGAGTAGACTATATAGCACAATCTTAACATCGTAAAGCTTATTGACATATCAGCATTTTCATGTTAATTGGTCTGGTAAGCTCTTTTGATACAACAGATTCTACTTATAAACTGATCAAAATATGTTTTAATAAAAGCCTTCTGGGGTTTCCTTGGTGACTTGGCAGATAAGAATCCACCTGCCATTGCAGGAGACATGGGTTCCACCCCTGATCCAGGAAGATCCCACATGCTGAGGAGCAGATAAGTGTGCGCGCGCCACGACTACTAAGCCTGTGCTCTACAACAAGAGAAGCCACCGCAATGAGAAGCTCACACATGGCAACTAGAGTAGTCCCTGCTTGTCCCCAGTAGGGAAAAGCCCAAGCAGTAACAAAGACCCGGAACTGCCAATAAAAAATAAGATTTAAAAAAAAAAGCTTTCTGGCATATTTTTTCCTTATTCATTTTCTTCTCATGATGATTGATAGATATGCTAAGAAATAAAGAATTGTCGGTATTGCTTTACCATCTATATGCTATCACATATTTTTTTTTAAAAAAGCATAGTCACTTAGTCATGTCCGACTCTGTGAGACCCCATGGACTGTAGTCTGCCAGGCTCCTCTGCTCATGGGATTCTCCAGGCAAGAATACTGGAGTGGGTTGCCAGTTCCTTCTCCGGGGGATCTTCCCAACCCAGGGATCAAACCCGGGTCTCTCCCATTGCAGGCAGATTCTTTACCATCTGAGCAGCAGGGAATAGTTTTAAGTCACTCTTTATTGAGTGTCAAGTCCTTAATACATTAAGGGTACTACATAGAATATTCAATTAACTCCTACCAGAACCAAGTATGTTAGGCATTAACAGGCCCTTTGTGTAGAAACAGAGACACAGGCTCAGAAAGGCATTTTAATTGCCTGCATCTCAGCAAAGCCAGAGGTGATGATAGAACCGAATTTAAACCTACGTTGGCCTGACTTCAAAAAGTGTATTCCTTCAAATAAAGCAGTTAAAAATAAAATGCTATCAAAAACTGGCAAATACGAAAAGTGCTTAAATATTCTTATCTATTTAAATAAGAAATTTTATATAACGTGCAGAGGATAGTACAGGCAGGCGTACCTCAGAGATATTGTGGGTAAAGTTCCAGGTCACCAAACTAACGTGAATAACAAAATAAAGTGAGTCACACACATGTTCTGGTTTCCCAGTGCATATAAAAGTTATGTTTACACTATACTGTAGTCTATCAAGTATACAATAGCATTATGTCTTAAAAAGAACAAGTACAAGCTTAATTTAAATATACTCACTTTGCTTAAGTCAGACAGAGAAGGAGCAATATCGTATGATATCCCTTCTATGCAGACTCTAAAAAGGAGAGATACAAATGAACTTGTTTGCAAAACAGAAACAGGCGCACAGACTTAAGAGAATGAACATATGGTTGCTAGTAGGGGGAAAGATGAGGGGAAGGGATAGGTAGGGAGTTTGGGATGTAACTGTACACACTGCTACATTTAAAGTGGGTAACTGACAAGCACCTACTGTGGAGCACAGGGAACTCTATGTTACCTGGCAGCCTGGATGGGTGGTGAGTTTAGGGGAGAATGGATACATGTATATGTATGGCTGAGTCCCTTTGCTGTTCACCTGAAACTATCACAGCATTGCTAATTGGCTACACTTCATATAAAATAAAAAGTTAAAAAATAAAACTACTTCATTGCTAAAAAATGCTACCATCAAAAAAAAAAAAATGCTACCATCATCTGAGCCTTCATCAAACTAATCTTTCTGCCACAGTAACATCAAAGATTACCATTCACAGATCATAATAACAAATACAATGAAAATAAAGTTTGAAGTATCTCAAGAATAATCAAAATTTGACAAAGAGGAAGTAAGCAAATGCTGTTGGAAAAATTGCACGATTAGACTGCTTGATGCAAGGTTATCATAAATCTTCAATTTATAAGGGGAACAAAAAGCATATCTTTGAAGCACAATAAAGCAGAGTACAATAAAATAAGGTATGCCTGCCTGTCCCTAACATAATCATATAATTAAAACAACAGGTGGCCACAACTTTTAGCCAGTAGTCAGAAAATTGTGGTTTTACAGATGTATTAGTTAGGAAAGGCTAACTTTTATAAAGACAATGAATCAAAAATCTCAGTTATTTAACAAAATAAAGGTTAATTCTTGCATCTTTCATAGTCCAATCAGCAGGGTCAAGATGAAATTTAGGAAATGAAATTGAAACCCCAGTGAAAAGGAATAATGTCAGAGGTGAGACTAAAATTCCTCCCTTCAAGAAGAAACCTAGACTTGTCTCCAAAATGAGCTACCAAAGATTATTCACTTTCAGTTCAGTTCAGTTGCTCAGTCATGTCCAACTCTTTGTGACCCCATGAATCGGAGTACGCCAGGCCTCCCTGTCCGTCACCAACTCCCGGAGTTTACCCAAACTAGTAAGATGTATTTAACATTAAAAATACATCTTACTAGCTTGTCCTCTTTTACAATGCCAGGGTAAGCTAAGCCTGGGTGTTTTAATTATAACAGTGATTGTGTTGTAAATTTAAATATTAAAACTGGTGTGTTTAATAAATGTCCAAATTATGACATCATTTTAAGGGACTATTAATTCACACCTTATTAAATTGTGAAGATTATAAAATTAAAGCTTATTTTTAGAAATAAAAAACAAGTTTTCTTGTAAATCGTGTCATTCTTGAAAGGAAGAAAAAGACTAATGATACTATCTTGAGCCCAAATACAGTAGAAGCAGCAGATGAAAAACTGTCTTCCTCTGACTCTGCCAATGTACACAGTCTCTGAGATATATCACCACACCCTATTTACTATCCTTGGCTTGGCCTCCACTGGAGACTGCCAATGCCTTCTGAAACAGCCAGAAACTTGTGGCAACCTTGTTACACATGGTCTATTTTTTTTTTCCCCATGGAAATATTTTACTCTCTATATTTTTCCATACTATGACTTGGAGAAGAATTCCATCCCAGGATTGTGGCTCTTGAAAGATCCACCATTACACTGACGTACTAAGCACCAAGAAAATAATTTCTAAAAGGAAATTTGTGATTCCAGTACTGTTGATATTTTAGTTCAATTCCAAATTTCATTCTTCCATGCATTTATTAATTCACTCCAGGATATTTCTGGCTTATCGTCTAGATGACGGGCAGCGTGTTTAGTATTAGGAATCCAATTTGAACAGGTCCTCACTCTTGATTCACACACTCATGGGGAAGACAAGCAAGTAATCACATAAGTAAAATAAAATCCAGACTGTGAAAAGCGCTACAAATAACAAAAAGGGATTTCTGGGTCCTTATTTTATAATCATCATATCTTTAAAAATACAGGGAAAAAAAACAAAAACAAAAAACTAAAGGACTTACTTTAAGATGATCTGCATGGCTTCTGTGGTGGTTCAGTGGATAAGAATCTGCCTGCCAAGGCAGGAGACATGGGTTTGATCCTTGGTCTGGGAAGATCCCACATACTGGGGAGCACCTGAGCCCATGAGGCACAACTATTGGACCTACATTCTAGAACCTGTAAGCCACAGCTACTGAGCCCATCTGTGGCAACTACTGAAGCCCGCGTGCCATGAGCCCGTGCCCCGCAGCAAGAGAAGCCACCCCAACAAGGAGCCCAAGCCCCGCGACTAGAGTAATCTAGTCCCACTTGGGGCAACCGCAGAAAGCCCGTGCATAATAAAACCCCAGCACAGCCATAAATGGTGGTGGTGGGGGTCAAGTCGCTAAGTCACGTCCGACTCTCACGACTGCATGGACTGTAGCCCGCCAGGGTCCTCTGTCCATGGGATTCTCCAGGCAAGAACACTGGAGTGGGTTGCCATTTCCTTCGCCATAAATAAATCAATAAAATTATTTTTTTAAGAAAGAATACATTTCAGATGATGTGGAGAGCCCTTTATAGAGATTAGGGTTCAATTCAGACAGTGGATGAGGGAGATCCAGTCATATGAAAAGTCAATAGAAGCTATGAAGGTCCTAAGATTGGAAAGTGTGGTGTACGGGCGGAGCAGAAGTCAGCGGCTGGGGAAATGGGGTAGCTAGAAAGGAAAGCAGGGCCCACACCGTGCAGGGCTCTCTCAGTCCCCAGAAGCCACTGCAAGACTTCAGTGGGAAATGTCTTGCTCCTAAGGTAGGAGTTACATTAAAAAAATTATTTTTGTGCCTTCATGGTTGAGAAGGTTAAAAAGGGTAAAAGTGGACAATAGGAGAGAAGTGAATGAAAAATCCAGGCAAAACATAACTGTGGTTTGGATCGGGGTGATGGCAGGAGAGATGGAGGAGTGTAGCTGGACTGGGAGAGTGTCACGCTGAGTGAAGGCAGTCAGACACAGAGACAATCGTCAGATGATATTGCTAGTGGGCAGACTCTTTAAAAAATGGTACAAATAAACTTACTTACAAAGCAACTGTTAACATGTACATGATATGTTATTAAGTGGAAAAACTGGTTACAAGCATTATGCATAATTTGGTCAGTTTTCATTCCAATCCCAAAGAAGAACAGTGCCAAAAAATGTTCAAACGACCACATAATTGCACTCATTTCACATGTTAGCAAGACAATGCTCAAAATCCTTGAAGCTAGGCTTCAGCAGTACGTGAACTGAAAACTTCCAGATGTACAAGCTGGGTTTAGAAAAGAGAAACCAGAGATCAAATCACCAGCATTCACTGGATCATAGAAAATCAAGGGAATTCCAGAAAAACATCTGCTTCATTGACTATGTGAAAGTCTTTGACTGTGAGGATCACAAGAAAATTGTGGAAAATTATTCAAGAGATGGGAATACCAGACCACCTTACCTGTTTCCTGAGAAACCGGTATGCAGGTCAAGAAGCAACAGTTAGAACCAGACATGGAACAATGGACTGGTTCCAAACCAGGAAAGCAGTACATCAAGGCTGTATTTTGTTCCCCTGCTTATTTAACTTATATGCAGAGTATATCAAGTGAAATTCTAGGCTAGATAAAATCAAGCTAGAATCAAGATTGCTGGGAGAAATATCAACTACCTCAGATATGCAGATGATAAAACTCTAAAGGCAGAAAGCGAAGAGGAAATAAATAGCCTCTTAATGAGAGTGAAAGAAGAGAGTGAAAAAAGCCAGCTTAAATCTCAATATTAAAAAAAAATAAGATCATGGCATCCAGACCCATCACTTCATGGCAAACAGAAGGGGAAAAAGTAGAAGCAATGCCAGATTTCCTTTTATTGGGTTCTAAAATCACTGAAGATTGTGATGCTGCCATGAAATTAGATGACTGCTACTTGGCAGGAAGGCTATGACAAACCTAGACAGTGTACTGAAAAGCAAAGACATTTTGCCAACAAAAGTCTGTATAGTCAAGGCTATGGTCTTTCCAGTAGTCATGCACAGATGTGAAAGCTGGACCACAATGAAGGCAGAGCACCGAAGAAAGGATGCTTTTGAACTGTGGTGCTGGAGAAGACTCTTGAGAGTCCTTTGGACACCAAGGAGAGCAAACCAGTCCCATCTTAAAGGAAATCAACCCTGAATATTCATTGGAAGGACTGATGCTGAAGCTGAAGCTCCAATCCTTTGGCCACCTGATGTGAAGAGACAATTCACTGGAAAAGCCCCTGATGCTGGGAAAGATTGAAGGCAAGAGGAGAAGTGGGCGACAGAGGATGAGATGGTTGGATAGCACCACCAGCTCAATGGCCATGAGTCTGAGCAAACTCTGGGAGATATTGAAGGACAGGGAAGCCTGGCGTGCTGCAGTCCATGGGATCGCAAAGAGTCAGACATGATTTAGCAACTGAGCAATAACAACAAAGCAGAAATAGAGTAACAGATGTTGAAGACAAACTTATAGTTACCAAGGGATAAGGAGGGGGGAGGGATAAATTGGGAGATTGGGACTGACATATACAGACTATTATATATAAAATAGATAACTAAGAAGGACCCACTGTACAGCACTGGGAACCCTACTCAATACCCTGTAATGGCCTATATGGCAAGAGTCTAAAAAATGGAGAGATGTATAACTGATTCTCTTTCCTGTAGACCTAACACAACACTGTAAATCAACTATACTCCAATAAAAAATNTTATATATAAAATAGATAACTAAGAAGGACCCACTGTACAGCACTGGGAACCCTACTCAATACCCTGTAATGGCCTATATGGCAAGAGTCTAAAAAATGGAGAGATGTATAACTGATTCTCTTTCCTGTAGACCTAACACAACACTGTAAATCAACTATACTCCAATAAAAATTTTTTTGGAAAGATCTATACGGAAAGAAGTATCAAGACAGGCTGATGAGTGGATGTGAAGGATGAGAGGAGGGAGGAGTCAAAGGTGAATCTTAGGTTCTTGGCTAAACTAAAGGCATGATGACACCATTCACTGAAATGTGGATGACCATGCTAGGAACATGTGTGGGAAGGTCAGACAACATATCTGGGACAATCTAGCTAGCTGACATGCCCAAGAGGCATTTATTGTAGACTTCAAATGGATACAAGCCTAGAGCTAGGGGGCATGTGAAGTTAAAGGTATTAATATAATTTGTATTTCTCAGCTTATATTTAGTATTTATATTCATGGGGATGGTTGAGATTAACTGCGACAGAGTGTATATGAGTAAGAAAAGAATGCTTAGCACCTANGTACAGCACTGGGAACCCTACTCAATACCCTGTAATGGCCTATATGGCAAGAGTCTAAAAAATGGAGAGACGTATAACTGATTCTCTTTCCTGTAGACCTAGCACAACACTGTAAATCAACTATACTCCAATAAAAAATTTTTTGGAAAGATCTATATGGAAAGAAGCATCAAGACAGGCTGATGAGTGGATGTGAAGGATGAGAAGAGGGAGGAGTCAAAGGTGAATCTTAAGTTCTTGGCTAAACTAAAGGAATGATGACACCATTCACTGAAACGTGGATGACCATGCTAGGAACATGTGTGGGAAGGTCAGACAACATATCTGGGACAACCTAGCTAGCTGACAAGCCCAAGAGGCATTTATTGTAGACTTCAAATGGATATACGCTTAGATCTAGGGGGCATGTGAGGTTAAAGGTATTAACATAATTTGTATTTCTCAGCTTATATTTAGTATTTACATTCATGGGGATGGTTGAGATTAACTGCGACAGAGTGTATATGAGTAAGAAAAGAATGCTTAGCACCTAGCCGTGAAAAATGTCAATATTTAAAAGCTAGGTAGAAGAAGACATTTGTGCAGAGTCTATATCCTGTCTCTTATAC
>SJYA01003130.1:1505179-1532105 GCA_006410615.1 Neotragus moschatus | reverse complement strand
GCAGTTTAATATATTTCTTGACTGGAAAGAAATGTTTAGACTTCTAGCTAGATGTAAGATTGTCAGAATAGAAGTTAAACATATAGAGAAACAAAGGGAACACATTCTGTAAAATGTTAGGAAAACTTTCAAATAGTCTAGACAAATGCACTCAAAGTGTTAGAGGGAAAAAAAGCTAGCTTTGGGGAAAATTAATGTATTTTGTGGGGTGAGACATAAAACGATGGCTCAGTACTCTATTTTTTAGAAAACACATAATGAGATTTTTTGAACAGTAATACAATAGAAATATAATTCAGGGATGAAATGTATACAGGTGTTTAAATCTGATAATTTTTATCTCATATGCCATTTTCATAAAAACGAATTTTCCATACCTGTCAAGCTGACAGGCGAGAAAGTCAACTTGCCCTTGAATGCCAAAGACTATTTTCAGACCCTTGAGTTGTCCCATTAATCCAATCTGTTTTGCATGCTTCTTACATGCCTTTTAGAAGGCCAACTGGCTTACATTCCTCCCTGAAAGCCTATTTACTAGGTCAGGATTCAAGGCCATCTGCAATCTTGCTACATCTCACTTGCCATCTATTTTGCTTACTACCCGAGATTCCCAAAGGAATCTCTATATTTATTGGGTTGGCCAAAAAGTTCTTTCTGGCTTTTTTGTAACACAGAAACTCCAAACTAATTTTGGGCCCACTCAATATAATATTCATTCATAGTTTTTCATTTCATGTAATTCCTATTTCAGATATTTTCCATGTATCTCTACCTCTGTGTTGCAATCACTGTGCCATCAAATCAGTGGCACGTGCTTCCTTCTTTTACATAAGAAAAGGGTAAGTTGGGTTTTACAATTCTTTGTCTTCTTCACATTGCCTGGACTGGTGCCGTATTGTAGACAGTAGGCTATCTGTAAATGTTTCTTGGTTAATTAGATAATTTATATACAGAATCCCCTTCATGGGTCACTGCCTTGTTTTGGCAAAGGGGCTTGGATAACTCAATGACGCTATGAGTCATGCCTTGTAGGGCCACGCAAGATGGACGGGTCATAGTGGAGAGTTCTCACAAAATACGATCCACTGGAGCAGGGAATGGCAAACCACTCCAGTATTCTGGCCACAAGAACCCCATGAACTGTTTAAAAAGGCAAAAAGATATAACACTGGAAGTTGAGCCCCCCAGGTTAGAAGGTGTCCAATATGCTACTGGGGAAGAGTGAAGGACAATTATTAATACCTCCAGAAAGAATGAAGCAGCTGGGCAAAAGTGGAAATGATGCTCAATTGTGGATGTGTCTGGTGAGGAAAGTAAAATCCAATGCTGTAAAGAATAGTATTGCATAGGAATCTAGGTCCATTCCTATGTTAGGTCCACGAGTCAAGGTAAATCGGCTGTGGTCAAGCAGGAGATGGCAAGAATAAACACTGACATCTTAGGAATCAGTGAACTAAAATGGATGGGAATGGGTGGGTTTAATTCAGGTGACCATCATATCTACTACTGTTAAGTCATAGTAGATATGGGAAAGAATCCCATAGAAGAAATGGAGTAGCCCTTGTAATCAAGAAAAGAATCTGAAATGCAGTACTTGGGTGCAACCTCAAAAATGACAGAATGATCTCAGTTCATTTCCAAGGGAAACCATTCAACATCACAGCAACCCAAGTCTATGCCCGTACCACTGATGCCAAAGAAGCTTAAGTTGATCAGTTCTATGAAGACCTACAAGACCTCCTAGAACTAACACCAACAAATGATGTCCTATTCATTATAGGAGAGTTGGAATGCAAAAGTAGGAACTCAAGAGATACGTGGAGTAACAGCCAGGTTTAGCCTTGGAATACAAAATAAAGCAGAGTGAAGACTAACAAAATTCTGCCAAGAGAACACACTGGTCATAGCAAACACCCTTGTTAAACAACACAAGAGACCACGTTATACATGGGCATCACCAAATGACCAATATTGAAATCAAACTAATTACATCTTTGTAGCTGAGGATGGAAAAACTATATACAGTCAGCAAAAGCAAGACCTGGAGCTGACTGTGGCTCAGATCATCAGCTCCTTATAGCAAAATTCAGGCTTAAAACTAAAGAAAGTAATAAAACCACTAGGCCAGTCAGGTACTAGCTACATCAGATCCCCTATGATTATACAGTGGCTGCTGCTGCTGCTGCTGCTAAGTCACTTCAGTCATGTCCCACTCTGCGACCCCATGGACGGCAGCCCACCAGGCTCCCCCGTCTCCAGGATACTCCAGGCGAAAACACTGGAGTGGGTTGGTATTTCCTTCTCCAGTGCTTGAAAGTGAAAAGTGAGAGTGAAGTCGCTCAACTGTGTCTGACTTGTAGCAACCCCATGGACTGCAGCTTACGAGGCTCCTCTGTCCATGGGATTTTCCAGGCAAGAGTACTGGAGTGAGTTGCCATTGCCTTCTCCTTATACAGTGGAAGTTACCAATAGACTCAAAGGATTAGATCTAGTAAATAGAGTGCCTGAAGAACTATGGACAGAGGTTCATAATACTGTACAGGAGGCAGTGAACAAAACCATCCCAAAGAAAAAGAAATGCAAGAAGGCAAAGTGATTATCTGAGGAGGCTTTACAAATAGCTGAGGAAAGAAGAGAAGTGAAAAGCAAGGGAGAAAGGGAAAGACATATCCAACTGAATGTAGAATTCCAGAGGATAGCAAGGAGAGATAAGATGGCCTTCTTCAATGAACAGTGCAAAGAAAAAGAGGAAAACAACAGAAAGGGAAAGACTAGAGATCTCTTCAAGAAAACTGGAGATATCAAAGGAACATTTCATGCAAAGATGGGCACAATAAAGGACAGAAATGGTAAAGACCTGATAGAAGCAGAAGGGGTCAAGAAGAGATGGCAAGGATACACAGAAGAACTATACAGAAAAGATCTTAATGACCTAGATGACCATGACGATATGTCACCCAGAGCCAGACATTGTGGAGTGTGAAGTCAAGTGGGTCTTAGGAAGCACTGCTGCCAATAAAGCTAGTGGAGGTGATGGAGTTCCAGCAGAGCTACAAGATGATGCTACTGAAGTGCTACACTCATTATGTCACAAATTTGGAAAACGCCAGCAGTGGCCACAGGACTGGAAAAGGTCACTATTCATCCCAATTCCCAAGAAGGGCAATGCTAAAGAATGTTCAAACCACCGGACAACTGCACTCATCTCCTATGCTAGTAAGGTTATGCTCAAAATCCTTCAAGCTAGGCTTTCGCACAGTACATGAACCAAAAACTTCCAGATGTTCAAGCTGGGTTTAGAAAAGGCAGAGGAACCAGAGATCAAATTGCCAACATTCACTGGATCCTAGAGGAAGCAGGGGAGTTCCAGCAAAACATCTACTTCTGTTTCATTGACTATGCTAAAGCCTTTGACTGTGAGGATCATAACAAACTGTGGAAACTCTTAAAGAAATGGGAATATCATATCGTCCTACCTGTCGCCTGAGAAACCTGTATGTGGATCAAGAAGCAACAGTTAGAATCTGACATGGAACAACAGACTGGTTCAAGATTGGGAAAGGAATATGTCAAGGCTGTGTATTATCACCCTGTTTATTTCACTTATATACAGAGCACATCATGTGAAATACCAGGCTGGATGAGTTATAAGCTGGAATCAAGACTGAGAAATATCAACAACCTCAGATATGCAGATGATACCACTCTAATGGCAGAAAGTGAAGAGGAAATAAAAAGCCTCTTGATGGGTGTTAAAGAGGAGAGTGAAAAAGCCAGCTTAAAACTCAATATTTAAAAATTATTAGATTTATATATTTAAATAAATATTAAATAAATATTCAAATAAAATTTAATTTAAATAAATATTTTAAAACTATATATAAACTAAGATCATAGCCTCTGGACCCATCACTTCATGGCAAATAGAAGGGGAAAAGATAGACGCAGTGCCAGATTTCCTTTTCTTGGGTTCTAAAATCACTGAAGATGGTGATGCTGCCATGAAATCAGATGACTGCCACTTGGCAGGAAGGTTATGACAAACCTAGACAGTGTATTGAAAAGCAAAGACATCACTTTACCAACAAAAGTCTGTATGGTCAAGGCTATGGTCTTTCCAGCAGTCATGCATGGATGTGAGAGTTGGACCATAAAGAAGGCAGGGCACCAAATAACTGATGCTTTCAAACTGTGGTGTTACAGAAGACTCTTGAGAGTCCTTTGGACAGCAAGAAGATCAAACCAGTCAATCCTAAAGGAAATCAACCCTGAATACTCATTGGAAGGGCTGATGTTGAAGCTCCGATACTTTGGCCACTGATGCAAACAGCTGACTCACTGGAAAAGACCCTGATGCTGGGGAAGATTCAAGGCAGAGGAGAAGAGGATAACAGAGGATGAGATGGTTGGATAGCATCACCGATTCAATGGACATGAACTTGGGCAAACTCCAGGAGATGGTGAGGGTCAGGGAGGCCTGGCATGCTGCAGTCCATCGGGTCACAAAGAGTCAGACACGACTTGGGGACTGAATATACACACACACATAAAGAATGCTTTTGATGAGAAGGATAAATAAACATGATCAAAGAATCTAATGGATTTAAATTTGCCTTCAAAATTTACATCTTTTGTACTATTTCACACTAACTCCCACAAAGAANGGATACAGTATGCTTGGGGCTGGTGCACGAGGATGATCCAGAGAGGTGATATGGGGTGGGAGGTGGGAGGGGGTTCAGGATTGGGAACTCATGTATACCCGTGGTGGATTCATGTCAATGTATGACAAAACCAATACAGTAATGTAAAGTAAAATAAAGTAAAAATAAATTTTTAAAAAAGGAAAAAATAAAAATATTAAGTCTTCTAATCCATAAAAAAAATCCCTCTGAAAAAAATCATATAAAAAAATACTTAGGAATAAACCTGACTTAGGAGGTGAAGGATTTACATGCAGAGAATAATGAGACAATTGAAGATGATTCAAAGAAACAGAAAGATACCACATGCTCTAGGGTTTTATTAATAAGAATCAGGATGATTAAAATGGCATACTGTCCAAAGCAATCTACAGATTTAATGTGATCCCTGTCAAACTACCCACAGAACAAAGAATCCTAAAGTTTATATGGAACCATGAAAGACTCGGAATTGCCAAAGCAATCTTGAGGGAAGAGAACAAAGCAGGAAGCATAACCCTCCTAGATTTCAGACAGTAGTAGTTGCTCATCGCCAAGCTGTGTCCAGCTCTTTGCAGCCCCATAGACTGCAGCATGCCAGGCCTCCCTGTTCCTCACCATCTCCTGGAGTTTGCCCAAGACAACAATAGAAAGCTTTAATAATCAAAATGGTATAGTACCAGCACAAAAATAGACATGGATAACAGAGAGCCCAGAAATAAATCCACACACCTATGGTCAAATTTGGACAAAGGAGACAAGACTATAAGGGAAGAAAGACAGTTTCTTCAGCAAGTGGTGTTGGGAAAGCTGGACAGCTGCATATNGAGTTTGCCCAAGACAACAATAGAAAGCTTTAATAATCAAAATGGTATAGTACCAGCACAAAAATAGACATGGATAACAGAGAGCCCAGAAATAAATCCACACACCTATGGTCAAATTTGGACAAAGGAGACAAGACTATAAGGGAAGAAAGACAGTTTCTTCAGCAAGTGGTGTTGGGAAAGCTGGACAGCTGCATATAAATCAGTGAAGTCAGATCACTCCCTCACACCTCTCTCACACCATACGAAAAGTAAACTCAAAATGACACCATAAATATCCCAGGAAGAATATAGGGAAAACATTCTCTGACATAAATTGTACCAATGTGTGCTTAGGTTAATCTCTCAAGACAATAGAAATAAAAGCAAAAAAAAAAAAAAAAACCAAGTGGGACCTAATTAAAGTTAAAAGCTTTTGTAAAGCAAAGGAAACTATAGACAAAATGAAAAGACTACATACAGAATGGGAGAAAATATTTGCAAACAATGTGACCGACAAGGGCTTAATTTAGAAAAGACACAAACAGCTCGTCTAATAGTCGTAAACAACAACCCAATCAGAAAATGGGCAGAAGGTCTAAACAAACATTTCTCCAAAAAAGAAGTACAGATGGACAAATTGGCATATGGAAAGATGCTCAACATCGCTAATTAGAGAAATGCAAATCAAAGTTACAATGAAGTATCACCTCACACTGGTCAGAATGGCCATGATTCAAAAAATCTACAAATAACAAATGTTGGAGAAGGTGCGGAGAGAAGGGAGCCCTCCCACACTGCTGGTGGGAATGTAAGTTGGTACAGCCACTGTGGAGAATGGTGTTATTATTAGGACTGTGTGTAAAATGTAACACAGGGCCTGGCACAGGTTCAATTTCTCTAAATATCCGTATCTCAGCGATGCTGAGGGAATCCTGCACGCTCACATCAGGTCTTCGGTGATCGGTGGGTCAAAGTCTGCACTGAAAAGCAGCAACACGTTGTTTCCTATGGTAGCTTCTGACCTGAGCCTGGACCAACCACAAAGGAAGCAGAGGTCGGCAAGCGGCAGCGGAGAGGCAGCACCATGTCCTGCGTCTGGGCCAGGCACAGGGTCCGTGCAGTTAAGTGCACTGTCTCATCAAAAAGTTATTTGAACAGGCAAACAAGCTGTTAACTTGCTAGAAGAAAGAAACACAGAGGCAGAAGTCCACATTCCAGTCACGAATGACCATTAACCTGCTTTACCATCTTGCCTGGCTTCCTGCGTGGCTCAATGGTAAAGAATCTGCCTGCCAACCAGGAGATGTCAGTTCGATCCTGGGATCAAGAAGATCACCTGGAGAAGGAAATGTCACTCGACTCCAGTATTCTTGCCTGGAGAATCCCATGGACAGAGGAGCCTGGTGGACTACAGTCCAAGGGTTGCAAGCGAGTCAGACAGGACTGAGCGACTGAACAACCACCACCACCATCTTGCCTAAGTCACTAAGTCTCTTTGAGTATTTTCTCACTCGCAGGAAAGGGATTGGAAGGAAACTCATCGGATGCTCTAAGGACTAACACTGGTTTTGGGGCAAGCCTTTAAAATTCACCTGTCCACAAGGTTGTGGTGAAGATCTCAAACTGAGAGAATGTGATAGGTCTTTTGTGCACTTTTAAGCTCAAAACAAATGGCAGCCAACACTAGGCAGCACTTACTATGTGCCAGATACTGCTATAAATGCTTTTCATCTATTAAGCCATTTAACACACATAAAAAACCCATTCTATAGGCAGTGAAGCTAAGGTACAGAGATGTTAAATGAGTTCTCCGAAGCCACACAACTAAATAGTAGCAAAACTAGCATTTGAAATTCTCATGATTACTTAGTTGGAATAACCAATTAGTCAGAAATGATTATAATAACCATTGGTGTCTTCAGAAGTAGTTAACTGTCAGTTGCTGTTGATAGAGCAAGGTAACAGCCTGATTCAGCCAGAATGGTGTAAATATTACAATATGGATAGGGATACAATTACAGAACAAGCACCTCAAATAAAATACCCATTAAAAAATAAATACAAATAATAAAAAGCTTCTCTACAGTGAAGGAAACCATCAACAAAATGAAAAGGCAATCTACCGAGTAGGAAAAATACTGCAAGGCATATGTCTGATAAAGGGTTAATATTCACAATGTACAAAGAACTCACAAAATCAATAGCAAAAAACCAAGAAATCCAATCGAAAAAATGAGTGAGGATCTGAACAGACATTTTCCAAAGATGACATACAGATGGCCAACAGATACATGAAAAGGTGTTTAACATCAGTAATCAAGAGAAAAAACACCACAGTGAGATGTTATTGTGAATCATCGAGAGATAGTTAAAAGTATAGAGAGGATCAGGGCTTCCCTGGTGGTCCAGTGGCTAAGACTCCAAGCTCCTGATGCAGGGAGCCTGGGTTCGATCCTTGGTCAGGGAACCAGATCTCATATGTCACAACTAAAGATCCTGTGTGCTGTAGAGAAGATCAAAGATCCCACATGCCTCAACTAAGACTGGGCACAACCAAATAAATAAGGCAGGGATGTTGCTGTGTATGTTACGTGCAAAGACCAAGTCATTTTATGTGAATATAAAGGACTTGAGCATCTGTGGATTTTGGTAACCACAGGGTTTCTTTGAGCCAGTCGCCTGCAGATACCAAAGGACAACAGTATTGGGGAAGCAATTAAAAGGAGCCTGATGCCAAAAAAAAAAAAAGATCCATTTACTAATAAGGTGCTCAGCTAGATTCTAGAGCATTTCCTTAAAGATGTTTATATCTCATGCGAAAACAAACAGCAAGGAGAAACTGCTTCATGTTATTATTTTGATGGTTTTTAAACCTTTTCCCTTCCTGATAAACCAACCTATAGGACATGGGACATTTGGGGATTTTCAAGACAAATTCAAGAGAAAATTCAGTTTGCCCTTCTATTTTAGTGTATGGCTGAAAAAGAATGTGAACCTACAAATTTCTTCACTTTAATTCTGTTTTCTTCCCTTCCTTATTAAAACATGTCAGCCTTTATGATCCTGCCTTCATGGGGTCCTTTCTCTTCCTCTCATTTTGCGGTCTTCAGAACTGGAAGTGACATGGAATCATCACAGACAGACAGCACTCAGTGCTCACTGGTTGCGATCAGAGCCAGAGGGACCCGTCTCCCCACCAGGTGTGCAGGATTCCCTTCCCCAGACCCCTTCTGAGGCCGGGGAGTCTCCCTAGGTGCCTGTGGGTCATGGATGGAACCGGGGTCCAGGGCAGGGCTGCTGCTGGCCCAGATGGTACATGGAGAGGCTGGAGCTCTGCACCGGGCTCCTGATGCTGCCTCCAGCCCGGCTTTCCAGCACCGCATTCGCTTTCTCACAAGGATACTGAGACGACTCAGATACATGAGGCTAAGAGAATCCCGTGCGGCATTCTGATATAGGTCAGAAACGTGCCATGACTGTGAAATCTCATTTTCCCATACACCACATGTTGGTGCTTTGGCAGCTGGGGAGGGTTGTCATAAACATGATGCTTTTATTTCCTCTTACCCAGCTGGCTTTTATTCCGGGAAATTGGGGGTCTGTGTGTCTTTTTATTCTTCAGTGTTGTCAGTGGCTCCCCCTTACTCCCGTTTAAAATTTTCTAACCTTTACTCTTTGAGAAAGGATTGATTTGCTCTAATTAGAAGGAAAAGAAAGGATGGGAAGGAATAAAGGTTCTGTGATGGTGATTTGTGAGAGGCAGAGGTCATTTGTAAGATGTATTTCCTTTATTTTCTGGTTTGCTGACTCTGGTCCAAGCCNTCTAACCTTTACTCTTTGAGAAAGGATTGATTTGCTCTAATTAGAAGGAAAAGAAAGGATGGGAAGGAATAAAGGTTCTGTGATGGTGATTTGTGAGAGGCAGAGGTCATTTGTAAGATGTATTTCCTTTATTTTCTGGTTTGCTGACTCTGGTCCAAGCCACTGCCTCCTTGCCAGGCCACTAAGCACATGTATACATGGACACAGGAAGGCATAAATAAATTTTATCATCGGGGATGGTTGGCTCCATGTCTCATATCAATCAGCCAAGGGAGGCCACTGGAGAAGGGGTTTTTTTTTGGGGGGACTGAAGAGACACCCACATAGGCTTTGTCAAGGCTGGAGAGTCAAGAGAAGCCAACTGCAAAAATCAGATTTCTTTTTGTGGAATGAGCTGACCGTTAGCCTTTCCTGCATATTGAGATCTTACTCATCCTTCACATCCCTGGGCAGGGCACAGTGTTGCCATACAGACGCCTTGCAGCTGCAGCAAATATCTGCAGAGAGACATGCAGAGTGTGGGTGGGGAGGGAGGCAAGACACGGAGGAAACAGGGAGAGGGAAAAAGGGAAAGACTGATAGGGAAGGGAAGTGAGGACCTGGGGGAAAGAGAAGGGAAGGGCTGGGAGGCAGAGGATCAGGGAGGAAGGCGAGGAGGTGCGAGGAACAGCAGAGGAAGAAACAGAAGGAAAGAGCCAGAAGGAGAAGAGGAGAGATCTGGAGGAAAATGGAGAGAGGCGGTGGGGACTGCTCAGGCGCCCCAGAGGAGCCATGAGAACCAGCACGGACTCGCGGGCGCCCCTGCTGGTCATGATTGCACGCACTTTGCCCTTCTCCAACCCCTGTTGAGCTCCCTGTCTGCCCGCCCTACCGAGCGAGCACCTTATTAGTTCACCTCTGACTCTCAAATTCCTTCATAAATACACCATTTCCTCATTTAGACATTTAGACTACAAGCTTTTTGAGAGCAGCGTTCTTTCTTAGATTTCTTTTGTGCCCTGGCCACTCCCTGTTCTGCCTCATCCGTAGAAAACACTGAGTTTTTAAGACTTCCCTGCTGGCTCAGACGGTACAGCGTCTGTCTACAGTGTGGGAGACCTGGGTTCGATTCCTGGGTCCGGAAGATTCCCGGAGAAGGAAATGGCAACCCACTCCAGTACTCTTGCCTGGAAGATCCCATGGACAGAGGAGCTTGGTGCAGGCTACTGTCCATGGGGTCGCAAAGAGTTGGGCACGACTGAGCGACTTCACTTTCACTCTCACTTAACCACGCAGTACTGGGTCCCTGGTACCCGCGTCAGTTATCTCGCTGTGAATGCGCAACTCCCTTTCTGCTTTTCACGTGAACAGATGGAAGTCTCCTTACCTCCAAAGCTTCCTACGCCACATGCTTTCCAGAGGCACTGTGACGTCTGGAAAACACATTCATTATAGCCTGTCTAAGCAACAGAACACTCATTCACATACTGTGACAGGCGGCCACTCAGGAGAACACCAGAATATACGTAATATTAAAGATTATGCAGGCAGGGGGACTTCCCCGGTGGCCCAGTGGTGAAGACTTCACCTTCCAGTGCAGGGGGTGGTGGGTTCGAGCCCTGGTTGGGGAGTTAAGATCCCATGTGAAAGGAACAGTTGCTGAGTCGTGTCTGACTCTTCGTGACCCCATGGACTGTAGCCCGTGAGGCTCCTCTGTCCATGGGATTCCCCAGGCAAGAATACTGGAGTGGGCTGCCACGCCCTCCTCCAGGGGCTCTTCCCGACTCAGGGATTGAACCCAGGTCTCCTGCACTATAGGCAGATTCTTTATATCTGAGTCACTTGAAATTCCACATGCTTTGCAGCCGAAAAAAACCCAAAACATAAAACAAAAGCAATATTGCAACAATTTTCAATAAAGACTTTAAAAATGGTCCACATTGAAAAAAATCTACCAAAAAAAAAAAAAAAGATTATTCAGGTAGACAATCTCACAAACACTGTTTGGAACATTTTCTCCAGCCTTACCGCCTAGCTATCATCTGGGAAAGAATGTTCTTCAATTAAGGTCTATTTTGCACCTCCTTGGAACTGACAAGGTATTTTATCTATTTCACAGGAATGCTTCTAGTACACAGATGCAAATGGTTTGCCCCTCTGGTGGGAAAGGAGCATGTCATGAGCACCCAAGTCTGTTACCAAACACGGTGTCATGTCCCAGATGGCAGCTCTTTCTAATAAACTAGCCTCTGTGGCCCCATTATATCGAGTCTGGTTTCAGAATCAAATCTTTCCCTTTGTGAGTTTTAGGAAGAGGCTGCTCGTATGTAGGTGGGGAGCCAGAGACACTTGGAGAACTGGGTCTGAATCTCTTAGTATTGGAGGAAGATCAGAGGTCTCCCCCCCTCTTCACTGTTAGACAGAAAATATTCATCTGCTGATGCTCAGATGTGACTTCTGCAAGGCTTAGGATGAGCCAGTGAGCTCAAAAGGCTCTGGGCTGATGTGAGACATTCTAGGTATTGATCATAAAGCAGTTTCAAGATAGTGTTGCCTATTTGGAAAAGCTTACCTGCCTGTGCCCAGGGCATGAGTTTTGACTCAGTAAAGCTTCAGGAAGCCATCTCCCCCCAACNTGACTTCTGCAAGGCTTAGGATGAGCCAGTGAGCTCAAAAGGCTCTGGGCTGATGTGAGACATTCTAGGTATTGATCATAAAGCAGTTTCAAGATAGTGTTGCCTATTTGGAAAAGCTTACCTGCCTGTGCCCAGGGCATGAGTTTTGACTCAGTAAAGCTTCAGGAAGCCATCTCCCCCCAACCACCCTGGCCCTGTCTTCCTCTGAATGCATCTTTCTGACTTGATCATATGTTTGTGACACAAGATGCTGAGCAAATGAGAGTGAGTGGTTTAGAAGAGGCAGGAAAGAAAAAAAAATGCAGCAGAAACAGTATTTAACTGGAAAATGGTGGACTATTTGGGGATATATAGTTTTAGGGACCCATGTACAATGTACATGCCCATCCTAACTTCAATTAATTACTGTCTCTCCTTCCATTTCTGACCATCCATATCCTCATCTGTGGCCTTCAGGGAACTCCTAAGTAAAACAGCTCTGCTACAGGCTGGACAGAAGCTGCTTTCCTTGTTCCTGTCTGCATGTATGTGCTGAGTCACTCAGTCGTGTCTGACTCTTTGTGACCCCATGGATTGTAGCCCGCCAGGCTCCTCTGTCCATGGGATTCTCCAGGTAAGAATACTGGAGCGAGTTACCATATCCTTCTCCAGGGATCTTTCTGACCTAGGGAATCTAACCCAGATATCTTGTATTATTGCAAGTGCCTTTACCATCTGAGCCACCAGGAAAGCNCCTAGAGGAAGCAGGGGAGTTCCAGCAAAACATCTACTTCTGTTTCATTGACTATGCTAAAGCCTTTGACTGTGAGGATCATAACAAACTGTGGAAACTCTTAAAGAAATGGGAATATCATATCGTCCTACCTGTCGCCTGAGAAACCTGTATGTGGATCAAGAAGCAACAGTTAGAATCTGACATGGAACAACAGACTGGTTCAAGATTGGGAAAGGAATATGTCAAGGCTGTGTATTATCACCCTGTTTATTTCACTTATATACAGAGCACATCATGTGAAATACCAGGCTGGACGAGTTATAAGCTGGAATCAAGACTGAGAAATATCAACAACCTCAGATATGCAGATGATACCACTCTAATGGCAGAAAGTGAAGAGGAAATAAAAAGCCTCTTGATGGGTGTTAAAGAGGAGAGTGAAAAAGCCAGCTTAAAACTCAATATTTAAAAATTATTAGATTTATATATTTAAATAAATATTAAATAAATATTCAAATAAAATTAAATTTAAATAAATATTTTAAAACTATATATAAACTAAGATCATAGCCTCTGGACCCATCACTTCATGGCAAATAGAAGGGGAAAAGATAGACGCAGTGCCAGATTTCCTTTTCTTGGGTTCTAAAATCACTGAAGATGGTGATGCTGCCATGAAATCAGATGACTGCCACTTGGCAGGAAGGTTATGACAAACCTAGACAGTGTATTGAAAAGCAAAGACATCACTTTACCAACAAAAGTCTGTATGGTCAAGGCTATGGTCTTTCCATCAGTCATGCATGGATGTGAGAGTTGGACCATAAAGAAGGCAGGGCACCAAATAACTGATGCTTTCAAACTGTGGTGTTACAGAAGACTCTTGAGAGTCCTTTGGACAGCAAGAAGATCAAACCAGTCAATCCTAAAGGAAATCAACCCTGAATACTCATTGGAAGGGCTGATGTTGAAGCTCCGATACTTTGGCCACTGATGCAAACAGCTGACTCACTGGAAAAGACCCTGATGCTGGGGAAGATTCAAGGCAGAGGAGAAGAGGATAACAGAGGATGAGATGGTTGGATAGCATCACCGATTCAATGGACATGAACTTGGGCAAACTCCAGGAGATGGTGAGGGTCAGGGAGGCCTGGCATGCTGCAGTCCATCGGGTCACAAAGAGTCAGACACGACTTGGGGACTGAATATACACACACACATAAAGAATGCTTTTGATGAGAAGGATAAATAAACATGATCAAAGAATCTAATGGATTTAAATTTGCCTTCAAAATTTACATCTTTTGTACTATTTCACACTAACTCCCACAAAGAAAGAAGGCAGTGTCAGCATTCACCTCCTAGATTCCTTTTTTTCCCCTCAAATAATTTCATGAGTAAAATTGTTGGTCAGTCCCTGGTGTGTTCCAAAAAGAAGGATCTCTTAACATTTGCAGCATGCATAAAGGGAATCTTGTTTGAGAATTTAAGGCGTTGGCAATCATAGAGAGATGATAGATTTTCAGGAGATGTTTCTTTTTTCCTCCAATTTTTCCAAATGTTTTTTTAGACTGAACTTCCAGTGGCTAGGCAACACTTAAGCAAGAGATGGGATGTGTAGTGGATGCTGTCATTTGACACCTAGATCCTCCCTTCAGGATGGAGAGAACTGAATACCTTCGCTGCTGGGACTACTGAGTATTGATCTCATAGCTGAGTCCTTATGTGAAAATCACTCTTGGTTGAAGGGAATCACTTGGTGCAATGTTATGTCTCCCTCCCAAGGGAAGCCTGCCTCCAGTGCTGATCAAAGAGGGGCATGTACAGGACTGTTCCCCGTGCCTCAATGAGGGACAGCTCTGTAGGAATCTTCATTCAAGAATTCCCAGAAGGATCAATTTGAGATCCATGCTGCAGCTGTGTCATGGTTCAGCCTTGCCCTGTGCTCAGTCCTGCTTCTATTACTCCCCTGCATGTGTAAGTCCCAAGACTAATCCCCGATAAATCTCAAACACACAAATCTCCAATTTAGAGTCTGTTTCCAGGGAACCAAGCTAAGACAGCATACATTCATAACTGACATTAATGCCAGTCCACTCTCTTGCTTCTGCATACTGGAGAGGTCTGTTGAAACCGTGAACCTCTTGGAGCTCAGTTTCTTTTCTGCTTTCTGCTATCTGCCTCGAATTTACGGAAATTAATCTCAGTGTTTTAGGGACATAGTCAATAGTTCTCTAAAAAGTTATTTATGTCTTTTGTACTTTTCAAGCAGTAGCTTGGCTTAAAAGAATAAGCAAGGACTCAGAAAACTCAGGATTATACTTTATACATTATACTTTTTACTCATAACTTTTCCATGTTTCCGTGTTTACACTTAAAAGTCAGCTTAGTGGCATCTACCCTGTGGATTTCTGATGATATTCCAAATGAGATTAGATATAAAAATAAACCAATAAATTAGAAATAGGTTATCACTTATAAACATGATAATATTTTTAAAAGAAAATACCAATTATTAAAAATAATAGGTGAATTTTTCATGATCATGCATTTTTAAATGAAACTTTTCTGATTTTTCTCAATCTGAATTTGTATATGACTTAAAAGTATAAAAACTGAGTGTCAGAAGACTTTCAGTTCAGTTCAGTTGCTCAGTCATGGACATGACTCTTTGCAACCCCATGGACTGCAGCATGCCAGGCTTCCCTGTCCATCACCAGCTCCTGGAGCTTGCTCAAACTCGTGTCCATTGAGTCAGTGATGCCATCCAGCTATCTCATCCTCTGTCATCCCTTCTCCTTCTGCTTTCAATCTTTCCCAGCATCAGGGTCTCTTCCAATGAAAAGATCCCTAAAGAAGACTTCAGGTATCGTCCATTCAAATTCTCTTTCTCACAGATGAAATGGAGGTAACATAAAGGCCTATTATTATATGATTAGTTAGAAAAAGGTTCACAACTAGACATGGGGGGATCCCCATTTCCCTACTTCTTTGTAGTTATTTTTTTAACTTACAATGATCATAGAAATTTGGCAATTATGTTTGACTTGTAATCCTTACATACCAGTATTTACTGCTTTGTAAAAATTATTCCATTCTTTCCATTTTGAATAATTTTCAGATTTGTTTTCTTTTTCATTTCCATCTTTCCCTTCCAACTGAAATACAGCTTATCAAAATGAGCTTACCCAGGACTGTACCGAATATTGTCTCCAAAAAGAGCATGCAAACCCTTTAATATAAAACTGGCATAGTACTAAACATAGACTTAATTCAGTAAACTGACATCTTAGGAAAATGCTCTTTTTACCGCTGTGGACAAGTTGGTGCGTGTGTGTGAGTGCATGTCTTTGCATTTTAAAGAACGGAAGTTTTACTTTGCTACAAAAGCACTCTGAGTAAGAAAATAAGTCACACTTGCCATGTAGAAGCAGGAGCAATGGGACTGGTTATAGCTGACTTCTGTCTCTGATTTCTCCATTCCCATTATTCTGTTTGACATTTCTGAAGCCAGTTTTAACATTTTAGTAGAGTCATAAATAATGGCAATAACCCGGGAAGGTTGGAATATACAAGACTGGAGAAGAGAGATAAATAACATATGTATGTTCTTACATTCAAAGGGCAAGGGGGCATTAAACATTGGGCGAACCCAATTCCAAGCAGAACACACTGAGAGACTGGGAAAAAAATACATGGACTGTCTCTAGCCCTCAATTCAATAGGAGGGTGGTCTCCCAGGACTTTTGCATTAAATGACAATGAATGCCATGCAGGCAAGCTTGCGGTAATGAGGGGTCTGTCCCTGGCCTGCCTACTACTCTAAAGCTGGGGCCACGTCACGGAACAACTCCAGGAACAACCTACCCAAGGAACAACCCTCACCCCTGCCTTTGCTCTATGACCCACTCTGTCCCCCTCCAGCCCACACAGCCCACTGCAGCCCCGCATTAGACCTGGTAAAAAAAAAAAAAAAAAAAAAAGCAAAAAAGACTTCCACTTGTTCTCATTTTATTTTCTCTTGATTATCCTTTCTCGTGTTGATTTTTCAGGCGCAGACATTCAAAATTTAGATTTTCCTCTTTCACGACAATGCAAAACATTCGCGACTCATGCACAATTTATAAATTCAGCAAATGCAGGCACTTCTGGGCATTGCCTGCTTGTTTGTTTGTTTTCAAATCTGGTTAAGAAAATAGCTCTGGATGGTTTCTGTAGGAGCTTGAAGGGCAGCGGAGTCTTGCCTCTGGTTCCCAGACAGTGTAACTAAAGATTCTGAGACAATTCACTACTCTTATTCCACGAAGTGAGTGATTTCTGGGCAAGTTACTGTTTCCCTGTGAGAAATAATAGCCAGCATCTTAGATAAAGCTAAAGTTAGGTAGCAGTGGAGCTTCTGATTTCCTTGGAATCTAAAATCTTACCTGAAGGTTGTTTACCAAAGGGCTGGAATCCAGATGAGGATTGATTTAAGAAGCAAGACTGCCGAGGTGACCACACACAGTTGGGAAGCCTAAGACAAGCCCTGTCTGATAAGGATGATGATCTGATTGGTAGATCTGAAGATGGAACTGTCAGGATTGAGAGGAGATTAGAAGTAAATGATGATAAAGATTACAGAAAACAAAGCACAGCTTTCCTGTCTGAGTAATGACAAGAATACGAAACCAGGAGCTTCAGTTGACATTCTCGTCCTGGTGCAGAGAAGAAGATGGGGACTCAAGTACATACTAAGCTATCCAGCACATCTCCATGCCACTGGACCCCAAACCAGATCATTACATTCCTTTTCTTTCCAATTCATCTTTCATCAGAAAGCTGTGTGACCCATCGTCAATAAAACCAACTAAGATGGCTGGGAAGTAAGTCTCCAGACATCTCTAGCCTTCTCAAACCAAGGAAATAATACATTTCAACCACTCATACTGATTTTTTTTTTTTTTTTTGAATGCCAAGCTCTGCAGCTCAGCTGTCAGAGCAGTGAAGTGAAAAATAAAATTAGGGGCCAAATGCCTAAACTCTCAAGAAATGTCATGGAGAAGAAGCAAAACAAGTAAAAGGTTTTCCTTATTATTATTTTCTTAATGTTTAAATATATGGATTTTGTTATCAGTGCTCTGAAAATGAAATCAGTGACCCATTGGACCAAATACTTATGTTTAAGAAATGCCTTGAACTTTAAGTAAACACCATTTTCTTTTCTCTTGGGTTAATTTACTTGCAGGTATGTGACTCAGTTCAGGAATATATACCCAGCTGAGAAATACAGACAAGGGCAGGGCAGAACCTAATTTTCTCACTATTCAGACTTTATTGAACAGATAACATAGCTGTCAAAAGAAACATGAACTTCTCTTTCTTATTCACTTCAGGGACAGAGGGATGGAACTGAAGGCAGAATTCAGTTTCCTCCAGTGACCACAAAATAGCATTTTAAAGTCTTGTCGTGTTTTGTGTTTGCTCATTTTGATGTTTTTTCTTCTTTAGCTTGGGAGTTGTGTGCATTTCTAAGCAGCCCCGTCTTGCAGCCTCCTTGGTCCTGCACTTAGTAGGAGTCAGAATGCATTAACTGGATTGTGCAACTACAGGGAATTCACAGCACCTCTCTGGGCCTTACAGCGTTTCTTTAAACTCAGTAAGTTTACTAAATCATGTCCTGTTGCAGTGTCTGGTCTATTTTCTAGGTCTTTGTAGGTTTGCGTGTCTCCATGTGGGAAGAGGGAATCTCTTACTACGGCCCCGAATCCTAGAGGATCAGCCAATTAATGGGCCATAGCTGAAGAGAACAGTCCTGTTGATTTGTGAAAGAGACTGAGGGTGGTGAATCTGGTCTAGAGTCCTTGGAATCTGATGGCTCTTTCCCCCCTTTCTCATTAGATGGTCTTTTCCTGTTTGCGGTTTAGTGCTCTATAGATCTGTACTTTGCTGTGACCAGTAACTAAAGGAAAAGGCATTATCATTTCCATGAATAATTAGAAAACAAACTGAACAATTAAATGCATGCCCGATCTTCCCATCTTAGAACAGCAGGGAAAATATTTACATTGGCTGTTGAGCCCGTGTCAGATGAACCAACAGCGACTACAGGGTAGTCATTGTCCTCGCTATACACTATCTCCTTGTTGTGATTCGATAGTTCGTTAAACTGTTGTTGTTCAGTTACTGAGTTGTGTCCGACTCTTTGAGACCCCCATGGACTACAGCTGTTTTTATACTCCCTTCAATGTGACTGAGAAACCATTTAAGTTTTTAAAACTATTCCCGAAACAACTCAAAGCCATCTAAAATGATTTCTAGATTTAGACTTCCCAGACGCATAAAACCTATATCATAATCTAACATAATCTAACAAGTAAAGAATCCGTCTGCAACGCAGGAGACCCTGGTTCAATTCCTGGGTTGGGAAGATCCCCTGGAGAAGGGATAGGCTACCCACTCCAGTGTTCTTGGGCTTCCCTGGTGGCTCAGATGGTGAAGAATCTGCCTGCAGTGTGGGAGACCTGGGTTGGATCCCTGGGTTGGGAAGATTCCTTGGAGAAAGGCATGGCAACCCACTCCAGTATTCTTGTCCAGAGAATCCCCATGGACAGAAGAACCTGGGGGTACAGTCCGTGGCGTCACAAAGAGCTGGACGTGACTGAGTGACTAAGCACAGTACAGACCACAGGGGAGTTTGTTAAATATTTTAACATTATTTAAAATAATATTTTGCTGTCCTACAATAAGTATAATTTTAAATTGTGTTTGTCAAGGAATTGTTATTTATAAATAAACCTCTGTCTTAGTGAAATAACTTTTGTTTATTACTAAAGCTAAACATTGTCCCTGTTAGTTTAAATAGAACAAAGTAAAAGATTTAAGAAGTGTATCTGTTTCCTAAGGCTGCTGCAACAGATTGCCACACGCCAGTTGACCTAAAACAATAAAAATTTATTCTCTCATGGTTCTGGAATCTGGGAGTCAAGAATCAGGCAGTGGCAGGACCGCTGGCCCTGAAGACTCTCGGGGAGAATCCTCACCCGCTTCTCATGTAGCCTCCCGTGGCTGCCCAGCCATCCTGGCCATTCCTTGGCTTCTGTAAGCATCATTCCAAGGTGAGTCTCCATCGTTCATCACTGCTTTTACAACATTATCTCCTCTATGTCTTTGTGTTCTCCTTTTCAGTCTCTTAAAAGGACATCCATCCCTGAATTTAAGCCCCACCCTAGTCCAGAAATGATTTTGTCTCAAGATCTTGACTTATAGACCCTTATTACACACAGGGTCAATTCTGAGGTTTTAGGTTGACACGTCTCTTGGGAGGTTACCATGTACTTTGGTTTGGGCTGATATAACAAAGTACAATAGACTGGGAGGCTTAAATGACACACATTTCTCTTTCACAGTTCTAGAGGCTGGGAAGCCAGAAGTCAAGGTGTCAACGGATCCAAGACTGCTTCCTGGTTTGCTGACAGCCTCTTCCTGCTGTGTCCACACACAGTGAGGAGCCAAGACAGGAGGCAAGTGCTGCAATGTCCCCGCTTATAAGGGCACCAATCCCACTCATGAGGCTCCAGCCTCATGACTTAATTACCCCCCACCCTTCCCCAGATACGATCACATTGGAGATTAAGCTTTCAACACATAAGTTTAGGGGGGCAGACATGAACATTCAGACCANGGGTTGGGAAGATTCCTTGGAGAAAGGCATGGCAACCCACTCCAGTATTCTTGTCCAGAGAATCCCCATGGACAGAAGAACCTGGGGGTACAGTCCGTGGCGTCACAAAGAGCTGGACGTGACTGAGTGACTAAGCACAGTACAGACCACAGGGGAGTTTGTTAAATATTTTAACATTATTTAAAATAATATTTTGCTGTCCTACAACAAGTATAATTTTAAATTGTATTTGTCAAGGAATTGTTATTTATAAATAAACCTCTGTCTTAGTGAAATAACTTTTGTTTATTACTGAAGCTAAACATTGTCCCTGTTAGTTTAAATAGAACAGAGTAAAAGATTTAAGAGGTGTATCTGTTTCCTAAGGCTGCTGCAACAGATTGCCACACGCCAGTTGACCTAAAACAATAAAAATTTATTCTCTCATGGTTCTGGAATCTGGGAGTCAAGAATCAGGCAGTGGCAGGACCGCTGGCCCTGAAGACTCTCGGGGAGAATCCTCACCCGCTTCTCATGTAGCCTCCTGTGGCTGCCCAGCCATCCTGGCCATTCCTTGGCTTGTGTAAGCATCATTCCAAGCTGAGTCTCCATCCTTCATCACTGCTTTTACAACATCATCTCCTCTATGTCTTTGTGTTCTCCTTTTCAGTCTCTTAAAAGGACATCCATCCCTGAATTTAAGCCCCACCCTAGTCCAGAAATGATTTTGTCTCAAGATCTTGACTTATAGACCCTTATTACACACAGGGTCAATTCTGAGGTTTTAGGTTGACACGTTTCTTGGGAGGTTATCATGTACTTTGGTTTGGGCTGATATAACAAAGTACAATAGACTGGGAGGCTTAAACGACGCACACTTCTCTCTCACAGTTCTAGAGGCTGGGAAGCCGGAAGTAAAGGTGTCAGCAGATTCAAGACTGCTTCCTGGTTTGCTGACAGCCTCTTCCTGNTTTCTTGGGAGGTTATCATGTACTTTGGTTTGGGCTGATATAACAAAGTACAATAGACTGGGAGGCTTAAACGACGCACACTTCTCTCTCACAGTTCTAGAGGCTGGGAAGCCGGAAGTAAAGGTGTCAGCAGATTCAAGACTGCTTCCTGGTTTGCTGACAGCCTCTTCCTGCTGTGTCCACACCTGGTGAGGAGCCAAGACAGGAGGCAAGCGCTGCAATGTCCCCGCTTATAAGGCCACCAATCCCACTCATGAGGCTCCAGCCTCATGACTTAATTACCCCCCGCCCTCCCCCAAATACGATCACATTGGAGATTAAGCTTTCAACACATAAGTTTAGGGGGGCAGACATGAACATTCAGACCATAACACCATTCAATTCACTGTATAAGGGAAGGTCATGGAACTCAGATGAAGAACTAACAGCTGGGCCTCAGAAGCCATGGGGAAGAGCAGCTGGCAATTCCCTTGAAAACCAAGCCCATGCTCTCAGCCATCCTCCGTTCACCTCTGGGGCTGCCTGGTCCTTCCTCTGTTTCTCTCTGCCCATCAGCTCCCATCATTTTTCTCTTCATGGTAGAATAGGACCCTGCAGATCTTAGTTTTACATGCCTTGAGCTCAAGAGGCCCATGGAGAGTGCCTGGTCTCTCTCAATCCTACTTTTCTAAAACAACGGTGTCACGGGCCAGTGCAGATCAAGCACCTCTCACGGGTCCCTTCAGCTACAGCTAGGGGCGCGGTCAGGTGGGTGAAGTTCAGGAAGGGAAAGGCATTAAATCAACTCACAGTGGCCAGGGGATTGATAATAAATAAGAAGTTTTTATACTCTCTTCGATGTGACTGGGAAACCATTTAAATTTTTAAAACTATTCCCAAATAATTCAAAGCCATCTAAAATGGAGATTTAGACTTCCCAGACACATAAAACCTACATCGCAATCTAACTATAGAGTTGAGTGTTCTATTATCAGTCTGGGCCTGCAAGGACTGTCAAGGTAGTTGCAGTGACTTTTCATAAAAATCTTTAAGAAAATCCTAGGCTGGGAGTTAGATACAAACTATTACATTTAGAATGGATAAACAGCTAGTCCTACTGTATAGAACAGGTAACTATATACAATCTCCTGGGATAAACCATAATGAAAAAGAATATAAAAAAGAATGTATATATGTTTATAACTGAGTCACTTTGCTTTATAGCAGAAATTAACACAACACTGCAAATCAGATACACTTCAATAAAAAATTAATTAAAAAAAAGAAAATCCCAAGCTGTATTGCCTGCCAACTAGGAAACACATTAAACTTTGATCCAAAGGTTTTTCTGAGTTCCATGAAAATTCCTGGGTATATATTTGAGTAGGAGGCTAAGGGGCCAATGAGAGGCAATCTCTTTCTTTTGAAAAGAAGTTTCTACTTGGCAGTAATGGGAGAACATACCCTGAGAAAGAGGGTGTATATGTGCCTGGAGGTGTGGCGGCCAGGGGTGCATGGGCTAATTGCTGGGGCAGGACGGGGGTTACTCAGAAAGCTGGTGACAGAGGAAAACTGGAAGTGATAAACTGGTTGGAGTCTGAAAAATCTCATAGAGACGGAGTTAAATATGATGATAGCAAGTGAATAAGTTCTCTTTTCCTTTGATAAATCAGTGAGCCTTCAGAGCAATGTGAAACTTGAGTTTCAGACATGAAATGCAAACACTTACGAGCATGAGGGGGCTGGCACTTAGGTACAGCTTCCAGATCTCAGAAGGCTGGGAGGATAAACAGCTTTAGCAATCTTAGCATGAAATTTAGGTACTGGAGAAATCTGAAAATAAAAGCACTACACGTTCAGATCTCACAAACTAGAACTGGCATGTATGAGGTAGGGAACTGGCTGGCAGGGGAAAAGAGGGGCTGTGGATTCCATATACCAAGAGCTGAAATAATGCTTTGTGTGCTGACTGAACTTACCAGGAGAAAATGTGATGAGAAAAGCTATCCTGTTACTGAGATAGGACCAGAAATGAAAGACACAGGGTTTGGTTAGGTGTACAGAGTAGACCTTCGATGTTAGATGACCTGACAATTAATTATAAAAGATTATGTTACTTTTCTGAATAAATCTGTATAACGGTGGTTTACTGTAGTGGTTACATAGTATGGACTGTTCACCACCACTCTCCCCCAATTTCTATAATTAAGCCCAGCCTTAACCTCTGATGTGACTGTATGTGGAGACTGAGTTTCAGGGGGCAATTAGCGGCTTCTCAGTGGTGAAGAATCCACCTGCCAATGCAGGAGCCTCAGGAGACATGGGTTCGATCTTTCGGGTTGGGAGGATCTCCTGGAGGAGGAAATGGCAGCCCACTCCAGTATTCTCGCCTGGACAATCCCATAAACAAAGGAATCTGGTAGGCTACAGGCGATGGGGCTGCAAAGAGTCAGACACAACTGAGCAACTGAGCATGCACGCATACACAGGTTAAACGATTAGTGGCTTTATAAGAAGAGTCTCTCTCTCTCTCTTTCTCTCTCTCCATTCACCAAGGAAGGGTCATGTTAGGCCACAGTTGTACAGGCCAGCAAGACAGCTCTTCTGACCCTGTGGGACTCTGATCAGGAACTTATAGACTCTAGAAGTATGAGAAAATAAATTTCTGTTGTTTAGCCCACCCAGTCCATGGAATTTTACTGCAGCAACTAATAAAGACCAGTGCATACAGCCATAAACATGATATTTGTACACACATACATATTTACATATTTTTCTTTATGTTATCAAGTTACTCTCACATAAGGCTCATATTTGGAGTAAAAAGATCACCTGTCGTTATTTTCTTTTCTGGGTGAGTGTGGCACTTTGTGGGTAACTGGATTTCCTTCGACAAAATTCAGAATCAAATTGCCAGCACAATGGCAGGGTAAGTCACAAAGGCTGTGAGGTGGAGACGGGGCTGCTGTGTGGTTACAGATGAGCAATGCCACCGTAACAACTCTTGGCTCTTTTAACTGAATGTGTAGCCTTGTCGATTGTTGGTTTCCGTTAAGAATCCAGAGGGGCACTGACGTCTGCCCATATTTGTGTAAATTTTTGGCATGTCTTTCCTGAATGGGTATAAAAAAGTTGTGAAACACCAGGAAACTGAGATACTCTGTCCAAGCAAGACCCCACCTGGTGAGAACCACGCCTACATCTGTAACTAAATATCAGGGACTTTATCTCATTTTGCACTGGTTGTTTATGTGTGGTTTCTTACAGCTGAACTCTAGCCCACCTTAAATAATACACTTTCCAATTCCTTTGTCCATGATGGGTTCTGCACTGGGGGCAAGTGAGTGCTGTTTCAATACAGATAATGTGGGGATTTTTCTGAGGATTCTGAAATATTTGTTTTGAAGTTTGGGGAGGTATTCGTTCCCAACCCCCACTCTTAGCAAAGACGTAAGAAGAAAGTGGGGACAGCAATCACAGATCACAGAAGGGCGGTAGGTACGACAGACTTGGTATGTATGGGAAGTCTGGGGATAAGAGACCAAAAAACCAAGTTTGCAAAAGCAGCTTCAGGGGCTTCCCTGGTGGAAGCCCCTCAGTGGTAAAGAATCCACTTGCCAATGGAGGAGACATGGGTTCGATCCCTGATCTGGGAAGGTCCCACATGCCATGGAGCAACTCAGTCTGTTTGCCACAACTACTGAGCCTGTGCTCTAGAGCCCGGGAGCCGCAACTACTGAAGCCCGTGCACTGCATCAAGAGAAGCCGCTGCAGTGAGACGCTCGCACACCGCAACCTCAGGGTAGCCCCCACTTGCCACAACCAGAGCAAAGACCGCACAGCAATGGAGACCCAGCACAGCCAAAAATAATATAGGTAAGTAAATAAAATTATATTTAAAAAAACCCTTCGGTGGTTAAACATTTAGAGGATGTTTAACAACGAAGCCAACTTAGAAGGGACTGTTTAAATTGCTCAGATACCGGAAAGCTGGGTAGAGCACAACTGTGCTGGATTTGCACTTTCGATCTGTACGTTAGCCATATCTGCCAGCTCCTTAATCTGTTACGAAGGCGGAGCGGATGTGCTTTTCTTTGAGCATGCGTTTCACTTGCCTTTCATTGAGGCAAAGTTCTCTTGCAGACAGGGATCCATTCAAATGTTACTGCCTGATCCAATAACAGTAACAGGTAGGACTTCTTGAGTCTTGTCTAATCACGTAATAATTCACCAAATCCTCACAACAAGCACAGGAGACAGTCCACATTAGCATTTCGCATCTGGGGACACTGAGGCTTGGAGAAGTTTAGGAACTTGTCCAAACTGCACACACGTTGTAAAAGTAACAGAACACGGATGTGAATCTGATTAGCTCCACATGCCTCTACCATAAGCTTCTGGTGCCACTTTAGCAAACCAGCTAGCATAGTACATTGTTCTACTGAAACTACACAGGATGTTCTAGTGTTTGCAACTTAAATCCAAAATAACACTTTTTCCCCTTATATTCTGAGGCTGTAGTCATCTAATTCATTTCTATGGATCAGTATATTTCTATCATAAATATACTGATGCCAATGTAGCATCTAGGCATGAAAATGGAATCTATTGATATTACCTCAAACCATCCAAATTTGGCCAGTGGCTTAAAGAGTATTATGGCTACCTCCTGTCCTCCTGACCCTATATAAAGTATAAGAAGATATCCATGATGACATATATCCAACTCATAGATGTCTTACCTTTCCTTGAAAGCTCTCCAGCGCCTCAAGCTTGAACATTTAGAAGCCACATGATGCCGAAGACAAATCATAAGAAGACGGCTGGAGTGTGAGAGGGCTACGCGTATGGGACCTGTGCCCCGGGAACAAGGAGGCTGGGCCACAGTGGGCGTCTGGGATGGGGGCTCATCACAGCACCTAGAGACAATCAGATGGCAATTATGTGTCAGAACTGAAGCCTGCTGAGCCTGTTAGAGGAACTGCAGCCTGTTACACGAGCCTGTTATTCCATAGCTACTTTGGAATCAGAAGGTGGGCTGTGTGGGCCAGCCATGGGCACTCTTGGGAGAGGGCAGTCTTCTTAACTCATCCAAACCTCATCTCCAGCTATGCTCCAGAGAGCCTGAGCACTACCCTGAGTTAGAATCCCGAGTTCCCAGTAATGAAAACAGGATGAGACAACTGATGGACTTGGCTTTTCAGAAGCAAGCAGACTTCCCTGTATCCACCTGCTGACTGCTCCCCTCCAGCGAGTCAGGAAAGCTAGAGGACCAGTGGTCAAAGCAATGGCTCCTATGCCTGCCCTTCGGAGAACACACCACAGCTTCCTTTCAAAGCATCTATGCCATCTGACATTCAAAGTTTAATGTGGACAGAATATGTAAAGATGTAAACAGTGGAAGTTTTTATTTGAAGCCTGGGAATGAGGCTTCACAGCTTTGTCTCCTAGTTAGGAGTACTTTCAAAGTTGCCACCTGAATGCCTATGGAGGGAAGAGAAAAAAGGAGGGTGCTGAGGAAGAAATGACAGGGGCAAATCTCGATAAAAGCGTGATTCACTCACAATCAATAGGAGAAAAGACATTACCAGCTGCATATATTAGCACGTTATTAACACACGCACTCAGGTTTTGAAATATCCATTTAAAATAACTTAATTAAAACCTGATTATAGAAACTTTCCACCCTAACAA
>SJYA01003130.1:1338081-1502507 GCA_006410615.1 Neotragus moschatus | reverse complement strand
TAGACTGTGCATTTTAGGACTTCAGAGTTAACAGAATTCTAAACCAAAAGCCAGGTCGTGCCAGTGTCTATTTTACCTGCATTCTCAGTTACAGCAGCTGCTATGCTGCTTACCTTTGTTGTTTCCATGCTGTGGATGGAGCTGTCATTGCTGTTGCCAGGACTAACACACAGATGGAAGGATTATAAACAAACTTTGAAAAGAAGGATTTATGCTTTTAATGTTAATGCCGATTGAGAGTCTCACTTAAGAATGTCAATAACACATTTGTTTATTTCCTGCCTCAAACACATTTTTCCTTGCATGATATATTTGTAATATATGAGTGCACAAACACATCAATGTTTACACATTGGAAAACTGAGATTTTGAGAGTTAACGCTGCCATTCGGCTCTTTGTCAGGCTTTTCCCACTCAAAAACATCTGAGTTTTTCATATTTTCTGCATGATCAAACCCAAACGCCTCTGTCTGGCAGTCGATCCACACTTTCTCCAGTCTGGCTCCATCCTCCCCATCAAATCGCACAGGCTTTGAGTTCTCAGTGTGCACGCTCCTCTTCACCTGCGTTCACCTTCAGCAATCTCCAGGCAACTCTCTCAATTCAAAGATCAAGCATTCTCTCAGACACACTGGTCCTTACACACTCAACTTCCTAATTCAGCGCTTACTCTAGTATTTAGCTATACCCTGCATCAATGTGTAATACGATGCTGTTTTTTAATTATTTCCGATGTGTCAGTTTATTTCCCTCAACTCTTCTGGAAGCATAAACAATTAAATCATGAAGAGGTAAGTGTGAAGTTCAAAAACAAAGTGTTAGCAGTGCCATTTCCTGGCTTGGATGCCGAGTGGGTTAGGACGCTTGAAGGGAGAAGGCGACTCCAGAACCTGCTGGTTTCTGGCAAGGAGAGCAGTAGTAACTTCCTCTCTTAGCAGCCGTCCCATCCTACAGATAGGTAGACCCTCACCCTACCAAGGGGCTTCCCTGGTGGCTCAGCAATAAAGAACCCATCTGCAGTGCAGGAGACGTAAGAGAGGTGAGTTCAATCCCTGGGTCAGGAAGATCCCCTGGAGAAGGGCGTGTAACCCACTCAGTATTCTTCCCTGGAGAATCCCACAGACAGAGGAGCCTAGTGGGGTACAGTCCATGGGGTCGCAAAGAGTCGATCATGACTGAGCAACTAACACTTTCATAAGACTGAAAATATAAACAAGAAAAGCTTAAGATTTTTTTAAAACTTAGGACTGACAGGTTGCAAAGAGTTGGACACGAACAACTGAAGTGACTTAGCAAGTAGGCAGCCATCCTACCAAGGAAGTAGCTTTTTGCTCTGGCTGGGTCCTGAGAAATCCAGGCTGAGGAAGCAGAGAGAGGAACAGGAGTCTCTGATCAATGGAGGATTTTCCATTGTTATAATCTCATTGCTCTAGCTGTTTTAAAGATATAACCAAAAGAAATTAAGTCTGCCCTTACTTGTNCTACCAAGGAAGTAGCTTTTTGCTCTGGCTGGGTCCTGAGAAATCCAGGCTGAGGAAGCAGAGAGAGGAACAGGAGTCTCTGATCAATGGAGGATTTTCCATTGTTATAATCTCATTGCTCTAGCTGTTTTAAAGATATAACCAAAAGAAATTAAGTCTGCCCTTACTTGTCAATCCAGATGGGAAAAAAAAGGGAAGCATTCACGAAATACAAATCTAAGGTGACTTTTTTACAATTGTATTTGTTTCCTGGGAAGGGGACAGCAAAGGCTACAATACAATGTTTATAGAATTTTAATTTATTAAGTCGTAAATAAAATGCATGCCTTTGAAATGCATTTATCATCATTTTATAGTTTCATAGACTTCACCTCTATATTTACTCAGATTTCTTTGCCTAGATCTATCCAGACTCCTTTAAACTTTCATATATTTTAATCTTCAGTGAGAAATACCGAAGTGAAATAGGTCATTTCTTTCCATGGTGGAGCTGATGGCTGACTCCAAGCTGTGACCAAATGATCGCCCTTTGAGGCCAGATGAGAAATATGTACATGAACTTATTTTTCCTTACGTGTATCCTCAAGAGTCCATGACTAATTCTACTTTCATAATGATGAGAGTTAACCTTTAGAATCGTTTTAGTAAAAAAACAAAACAAAACCAAAAAACAAAAAAGACTAAGAGAGAGGTCTTTATCTCTTCAAGCTGACAACTTTGTGGAAGTTTTTGAAATATTAGAGGACAATAATGTGTGTTTGGAGGAAAAATGTGGGCTGACTCAGAATCCTGTAGCTAAAACATCTCCATTTGTCTTTATAAAGTCTATATTCTGTAATATATTCCAACTGTTGGAAACTTTTAGTTCAAATCAATTTGAGTTTTTCTGCTCAAAGTCATTAATTCAGTTTGTTAGACTCAGATCGTCTCTTTCTTAACAAAGTGGAACATAAAGAACTCAGATTTTCCAAAGAAAATTAAAGAGTGGTAATAAGGCCCTTATACATAATTTCTAATATATATTTATGCTCACTCTACAGCCTGCACTGGGCCAAATTCTTTGCCTGCATCATCTCATTTTATCTTCAGAGCCATCCCATGAGGTATAGACAATTAGCATGACCATTTTCTGAGGAGAGGACTAAAGTTTGGAGGGTTTTAGTTCCTTAATGTCATAGCATTTTGGCAGGTCCAAAATTCATACCTGGACATTCTGACTCTGAAGCTAAAGCCTTTAATCACTATTCTATTTTGCCTCCCAGACAAAAATCAGCCTTAACTTGCAGCTTATTTTCAGCTGAAGATGAGAATCTTCTTGAGAACACAGTTTTATAATGAGAGCCCGGAAAGAAGCCTAAGACCTCACACCCAATTCTGACGTGTGGATCTCTGCCCCACACCTAGCAGTTCCCTGACACCAACCAGGCGTCCTACAAATTCAACTCAATTGTGACGCCATCTGTGCCAGCCAATGGCGTTGAAGCTCCAGGTCGAGGGCTCAGTCCTACAAGGCTGCCCTCCACTCCAGATGTCCATGGCAAATCCACGATGTCACCCATGCTTCTGACCAATGAGCTACAGATGGGAAGTTCCAACAACCTCCTCATTGGGTTTAATTAATTTGTTAGAGGGGCTCATGGAACCCAGAGAATCATCTTACCTTCCAGATGATAGGTAATAAATAACTCAGGAACAGCCAAACTGAAGACATACATAGAGCAAGTGTGGAAAAAGGCACGGAGCTCCTGTCCTGTCTGCAAGAGCATCACTGCCCCCAAACCTCCATGCCTTCCCTGACCCAGGAGCCCGCCAAACTCCAACTATCTTTCTGAGGAGGCTTCATTGCAGACAGGATTGATTAAATTATTGGCCATTGCTGATCAGCTCAACCTCCAGCCCCTCTCCTCTCTCTGGGAATCCAGGGGATGAGACTGACCAGTTCCAACCCTCCAGTTACAAGACTGGTCTCTTGGAAACCAGCTCCCATCCTTAGAGTATCCAGCCACCTCATGTCCATAATAAAAGATATCTTTACTGCTGTCAACACTTTGGAATTTTCAAAGGTTTTAAGAACTCTGTGCCAGAAACTAAGACTAAATATGCATTTTTTTTTTACTATAAATCACAATATCACAAAGCCCTGTGAACAAAGGAAAGAGCTTTTCCTCTTAAAGATGAGAGGCAACTGTAGATACACTTGGCATCCCCTCTTTCCCCAGCACACAGTCCTAAATGTCCGCTTGCTTGGGGAGTAGACTCTCCTGGGGAAAGGAGACATCCCTCACTAAGCTAGATGATCTCCTGGGTATGGCTGTGTGCTCTGGCTTGTTCATCTTTAACTCTATGGGAACAACTTAGACTATTTTATAAACTTCCCAGATCTTCGGCATTCTCAGGCAATCTCTGTATGCTTCCTAGAGTTGATGTGGTACGCTTTGGGGGATCTTTTGAAACACACAACCTGGCAAAACCAAATGCTATTCAAACATTAGCATCTATATTTTATCAAATATGGGGTCTACGTTTCAGAAGGTTTACACTAGATTTCCAAATATGGCCTATGAGAAGTATTTCTTAAAATGAGATTTCACAGATATATGCTTTACTATTTGAATGGCTTAAATATGGATCATGATAACATCCCAGTGTGATCACGTGCTTTGTGTAACAGCTCCTGGGATGACCTAGGTGGAAATATTTTATGTAAGAATTACCAAGCTCCCTTGATTTCTGATGGGGTTACATCTCAGAAATCCATCATAAATTGAAAATAATCCTTCAATTGAAAATGCATTTAATACACTTAACCTACTGAAAGTGGGAAGATCCCCTGGAGAAGGAAATGGCAACCCACTTCAGTATTCTTGCCTGGGAAATCCCATGGACAGAGGAGCCTGGTGGGCTACAGTCCACGGGATCACAAAAGACTCAGACACAACTTAGTGACTAAACAACAAACCTACTGAACATCATGGCTTAGCTTCACCGACTTTAAACATACTCAGAACACTTGCATTAGCCCATAGCTGGGCATAATTACCGAACACAAAGCCTATTTTGCAGGAAGTATTGAATGTCTCCTGTAATGTACTGTACATTGGCACGAACATGGAAAACAATGGTTTTAAGGGTACTGGTTGTTCACCTTCGTGATGGTGGGTCCCTGGGAGCTGCAGCTGCCACTGCCCAGGATCGCAGGAGAGGACTGTACCCGATATCACTCGCTGGCCTGAGAAAAGATCAAAATTCAGAATTCAAGGTATTGCTTTCATAACGTCGTAAAGTGGAAAGATCATAAATCAATGTAAGCTGGATCCCATCACTCTCTTGTTCTGCCAAATGAAGTAACAGGAACTTTATCCACTCTACTAGGACATAAATCAACCCTAAAAAAGTAACAGGAATTTTGCAGTGTGCCAGTGCTGCCTGGAGGTGCATGTGTAGGAAGGAGAACTTTGGAATGGGAGACCAGGGAAGGGAAGAGGGACTCCTCCGCAAGATGGCAGGCTTCTGGGACCACTGGAGGGACATGGGCAATGAAAGTTCCTTTAGCAGAGAAAGGTGGCTACATCTCTAGGAAAAGTAACCTGCTATTTTTTCTAAATATTCTCCATAAAACACATGAAGGAACACACTTTGCTTTGTGTTGCTGGAACTTTGGGGAATTCTNAGGGACTCCTCCGCAAGATGGCAGGCTTCTGGGACCACTGGAGGGACATGGGCAATGAAAGTTCCTTTAGCAGAGAAAGGTGGCTACATCTCTAGGAAAAGTAACCTGCTATTTTTTCTAAATATTCTCCATAAAACACATGAAGGAACACACTTTGCTTTGTGTTGCTGGAACTTTGGGGAATTCTGACAGGAGGCAGGACTCCTAGCGTGCAGGCTGTGATCCACAGCACAGTGAGCAGAACTCCAGGGCTGAGCGGAGCAATGCTCACAGCCCAGGAGAGGGTGGAAAGGAAGGTCTCAGGCAGGTGAGTGAAAAGCAATCCTATTTTCAAGTCCTAGAGGAAGACGATCCACCAAGGAGTGAGAGAAAGACTCTGCCTGTGGAGGGTGGAATTTTGAGTTATTTCACTTGGGTATTAAAAGGAAGCCCCCTCCGATCCACACAGATGACCTCACTCAACTGTGTCTCTATTGCTTCCTAGTAACTGCTGCTGATCCAGCCTATAAATAGCCCTTTTCCATTGTGCACTGGCAAACGTGGACCACAGCTGCTGGTTACCCTGGAGGTGATGTCTTTCCCTGTCTTACCTGGGAAGAGTCTGCTGCACGTAGGTCCCTGCTTTGAGCATCTTCACTCCTCAGTGTCACCAGCAGTGATTTTATAGATAGCCTTAGCGGTTTGGGGTAGGCTTAGGTGCGGCCTTCAGGCTGCGGATAACCAGAAAGAAGGTTTTTATCTTTGCTACTTGCTGTGGCACACTGACAAACTCCCCCACCTTCATCTTGACTTAGAGATCAAGGACTTATTCCTCTTGTTTGCCATTCTATCCCCATTCAGCAGTGCTTAGGCATATGGTAAATGCTTAGTCAATACTTATATAAGTTCATGAATGAGTAAACATACTCCCTGTCATCACTTTCCTCATTTTCCTGCTTGTGATTGCATTCCTAAAATAGTCTCATTTTGAGAACTTGTTCAAATTGAGACTCTGTTGTTTAGTCACTAAGTGGTGTCCAATTCTTTGTGACTCCACAGATTGCAGCAGGCTAGGCTCCTCTGTTCTCCATTATCTCTCAGAGTTTGCTTAAATTCATGTTCATTGAGTCAGTGATGCTATCTAACCACCCATCCTCTCCCGTCCCCTTTTCCTTTTGCCTTCCATTTTCCCAGCATCCAGGTCTCTTCCAGTGAGTCAGCTCTTCACATCAGGTGGCCAAAGTATTGGAGCTTCAGCTTCAGGATCAGTTCTTCCAATGAATATTCAGGGTTGATTTCCTATAGGATTGACCAGTTTGATCTCCTTGCAGTCCAAGGGACTCTCAAGAGTCTTCTCCAATACCATAATTCAAAAGCATCAATTCTTCAGTGCCCAGCCTTCTTTATCATCCAACTCTCACATCCATATATGACTAATGGAAAAACCATAGCTTTTACTATATGGACCTTTGTTGGCAAAATGAGACAAATTGTTAAAAATAAATATTATTCACAAAAGAAAAAAATTCACAAAACTGAGCAAGATGATCATGCAGTGGATAGACGAAGGTTTTGAAAACATACATTACATATAGTTCTGTTTTCTCTTTCTTGAAGAAAAGTTTGTTAACCAAAAACAAAAACTTACTCCTGGAGTAGATAAAGCTGGACTAGGAAATAAATTTTTCACGAGCGTATGGTGTGGTTTTACGATGAGTATGGTCAATAATTAATCAAAGACCTGACATTATTTAGTAGTAGACAGAGAGTGGTCTCTGTCTCTTCCTGGTCCAGAAAGTTCTTCCACATGTTTCCCTTCTATTTTTTAAGAACTTGTTTTGACTCCCAGTGATCAATAAAAATTCAACTTGAATATACACAGTAACAAGGATGTCACCACGTTTCTTCCTTTCTATTTTGGCCTTGCTTTTGACCAAATAATTTGGCCTTTCTTTGGACCAAGTTACTCAGTAAGTTAAATGATGACAACCTGAAAACAATTTTTTTTTAAAGGCTCCCGAATCATAATAAGCACAAACAAAAACAGGGAAATAAATTTGGAAAGCTTGAGGAGTCTTCTCTCAGATTCAGCGCATCAGTTTGCCTTTCTATTTGGAGACACTGTGTTGTGCTTAGCTGCTCAGTCACTCTTTGTGACCCCATGGACTTCCCTGGTTCCTTAAACTTCAGGCACTGCTTATAGTTGTCAGCCATCCTAAAACTAAGTTAACAATATCTGTGCTTAAGAGTATTTAATCACCAAATGACTTTACTAACATTAATTACTTTGTAAAAAGGTGATACTTTGTATTTAGGAAAAGGTAGTTTTCTAATTAAATATGAAACAATTTGAAGCCCATATATGGACAATAAAAGATTTGTGAAGTCTTTGTAAAAGACACATTGAGATTTCTTTGTATGATACTAAGTTTTTCCTGAATAAACAAAAAACCTTTTTTGATATGTAAGTCAAATGAAATACCTTAATACATTTTTTAACTTCAAGGCTGGACATACATGTTAACTACAGTTTTTAATGCTTGAAGTGATAAGCAAGCAAAAGTAAATGAGTGATCTTAGAATATATTTTATTCCATTAAAATAGTAGAATATGAGATTTTTGATAAATCACAATAATGTACAAAGTTTTATTTATTTGAGGTAAAAGGCAATACTTTGAGTAAGAGGAAAAAAGTAAATTTCCCTGCATTACAAAAGTGTTTGGTGCCCTTTCAACTAATTTTGTGAGTTAATGAACCATAGTATTTTTTTGAGGCATCAAGTGAATTTAGGTGATGGGTTACTTTCAAGTAGTACAAAGAATTCTAAAATACCTAAGTGACTTTTTGGATAGTTCTAATAAGAAAGTAGAAATAAAATTGATAAGTTTGTGAGAAACTTCTAGTCCTTGCTTTGTGTATATATACTTTATAAATTTCTTATAATTTCTTTTTACCGATTGTTACAATCCCAACTCAGATCCGATGGCTGCTAACTGGGGCTTCCCGGGTGGTGCTACAGGTTAAAAACCCCGCCTGCCAGTGCAGGAGAGAAAAGAGATGCAGGTTTGACCCCTGGGTGGGGAAGATCCCTTGGAGAAGGGAATGGCAACCCACTCCAGTATTCTTCCTGGAGAATCCATGGACAGAGGAGCCTGATAGGCCATAGGGTCACAAAGAGTCGGACATGGCTGGAGTGACATAGCACAACTTCCAGTTGGTTTAGGGTTAGAATGAGCAACTGTCACGGTTTTAGCACTAAACATCCTATGTCCAAGGACATTTTCAGTGCCAGACAAACATACATGGTTGGAAACAGGGTTTTTACTCACATCTTATGCTGGCCTCAGAGGCATTCAACTTTATACCTCTTGTGCTATGGGCTTGGCATGATCAACTTACTGACACCTTTTCTTCCCACATACCATCTTTTCCCTTACATGAATCATCTCTCATATGCTTTGGAATTCTTTGTGTAACCCAAATTCCTCAGTGTGGTACCCTACTCAGGAAGCAATTTGTGTCTAGTAAAAGCCCTATTTCCAACAGTCACATCAAAACCTACTCTTTGTTGTAGGAACTCGGTCTCTGTGACACTGAGTTGGCAAATGGACAAATTAAAGTGTGCTAGCTAAAGATACTATTCTGTTAATACTGTTCACAGGGTTCCTGTGGCAAGGATACTGGAATGGTTTGCCATTCCCTCCTCCAGTGGACCATGTGTTGAAAAGGCAAAAAGATATGACACCAGAAGATGAGCACCGTGTCCCCTCAAGTGGGAAGGTGTCCAATATGCTACTGGGTGAGAGCCAAGGGCAATTATTAATAGCTCCAGGAAGAATGAAGAGGCTGGGTCACAGTGGAAATGATGCTCGGTTGTAGGTGTGTCGGATGGTTAAAGTAAAGTCTGATGCTGTAAAGAACAATACTGCATAGGAACCTGGAGTGTTAGGCCCATGAATCAAGGTAATTTGCAAGTGGTCAAGTAGAAGACGGCAAGAGTGAACACCAACATCTTAGCAATCGGTGAACTAAAATAGATGGGAACGGGCAAATTTAATTCAGATGACCATTATATCTCCTACTGTGGGCAAGAATCCCTTAGAAGAAATGAATTAGCCCTCATAGTCAACAAAAGAGTCTGAAATGCAGTACTTGGGTGCAATCTCAAAAAAGAAAGAATGATCTCAGTTCGTATCCAAGGCAAACCATTCACCATCACAGCAATCCACTCCTGTGCCCCAACCACTGATGTTAAATAAGCTGAAGTTGAATGATTTTATGAGGACCTGCAAGACCTTCTAGAACTAACATCAAAAATAGATGTCCTTTTCGTCACAGGGTATTGGAATGCAAAAGTAGGAAGTCAAGAGATACTTGGAGTAACAGGCAACTTTGGTCTTGGAGTACAAAATGAAGCAGGACAAAGGCTAACAGAGTTTTTCCCAGAGAAAGCACTGGTCATAGCAAGCACTCTCTTCCAACAACGCAAGAGACCGCTCTACACTTGGACATCACCAAATGATCAATACCAAAATTAGATTGATTATATTCTTCTTTGCAGCCTTAGATGGAAAAGCTCCATACAGTCAGCAAAACTAGACCTGGTTGCAGTCGCAGATGGAAAAGCTCTATACAGTCAGCAGAACTAGACCTAGACCCATCAGCTTCTTATTACAAAATTCAGGCTTAATGTGGAAGAAAGTGGGAAAACCACTAGGATATTCAGGTATGATCTAAATCAAGTCCACTGATTATCAGTGGAGCTGATGAACAGATTCAAGGGGTTCGATCTAGTAGACAGTCTGAAGAACTACGGACAGAGATTTGCAACACGGTACAGGAGGCAGTGAACAAAACCATCCCACAGAAAAAGTAATGCAAGAAGGCAAAGTGGTTGTCTGAGGAGGCTTTACAAATAGCTGAGGAAAGAAGTGCAGTGAAAAGCAAGGGAGAAAGTGAAAGGTATACCCAACTGAATGCAGAGTTACAAGGAACCGCAAGGAGAGGTCGGAAGGCCTTCTTCAGGGAATGATGCAAAAAAGTAGAGGAAAACAATAAAATGAGAAAGACTAGAGATCTCTTCAAGAAAATCAGAGTCATCCAAGGAACATTTCATGCAAGGATAGACATGATAAACAATAGAAATGGTAAGGACCTAAGAGAGCAGGAAGAGATTAAGAAGAGGTGGCAAGAATAAACAGAAGAACCATACAAAAGAAGTCTTAATGACCAGGATAACCGTGATGGTATGGTCACTCACCCAGAGCCAGACACCCTGGACTGTGAAGTCCAGTGGACCTTAGGAAGCATTACTATGAACAAAACTAGTGGAAGTGACAACATCCCAGCTGAGCTGTTTAAAATCCTAAAGATGATGCTGTTAAAGTGCTGCACTCAATATGTCAGCACATTTGGAAAACTCTACAGTGGCCACAGGACTGGAAAAAGTCAGTTTTTATTCCAATCCCGAAGAAGGGCAATGCCAAAGAATTTTCAAACTACTGGACAATTTTGCTCATTTCACATGCTAGTAAGGTTATCCTCAAAATCCTTCAAGCTAGGCTTCAGCAGTATGTAAACCAAGAACTTCTAGATGTACACGCTAGATTTAGAAAAGGCAGAGAAACTAGGTTGTCACCGGGGAGCCAACCTTCAAAGTCAGTCCCTTTGCTGGATCTTTGCGGGTTGGGAAGTCTTGTGGGTCCTAGAACTCTCACAACAGTGTGAGTACTTCTTTGGTATAATTGTTCTCCAGTTTGTGTGTCGCCTATCCAGTGGCTCTACAGGACAATTAGGACAATTATTTTATTAGGACAATAAAAAAGGCCGAGTGCCAAAGAAGTGATCCCTTCAAACTGTGGTTTGGACAAGACTCTTGAGAGTCCCCTGGACCACAAGGAGATCAAACCAGTCAATCCTAAAGGAAATCAACCCTGAACAGTCATTGGAAGGACTGATGGTGAAGCTGATGCTCCAATACTTTGACCACCTGACGTGAAGAGCAGACACTGGAAAAGACCCTGATGTTAGGAAAGATTGAAGGTAGTAGGAGAAGGGGACGACAGAGGATGAGATGGTTGGATGGCATCACTAACTCAATGGACATGAGTTTGAGCAAGCTCCAGGAGATGGTGAAGGACAGGGAGGCCTGGTATGCTGCAGTCCATGGGGTCGCAAAGAGACACAATTGAGTGGCTGAACAACAAGAACAACAAAGAGAAACTAGAGACTGAATTTTGTCAACTTTCATTGGATCATTGAGAAAGCAAGGGAATTCCAGAAAAATATCTATCTCTGCTTCACTGATGAAAGCCTTTGACTGTCTCGATCACAACGAATTGTGGAAAATTCTTAAACAGATGAAAATACCAGATCACCTTTCCCATCTCCTGAGAAATCTGTATGCAGGTCAAAAAGCAACAGAACCTTACACGGAAAAACTGACTGGTTTAAAATTGGGAAAGCAGTATGATAAGGTTGTTTATTGTTACCCTATTTAACTTATATGCAGAGTACACCATGCAAAATGCTGGGCTGGATCAATCACTAGCTGGAATCAAGATTGCCAGGAGAAATAACAAACTTTAGTACGTAGATGATACCATTCTAATGGCAGAAAGTGAAGAGGAACTAAAGAGCCTTTAGATGAAGGTGCAAGAGGAGAGTGAAAAGGCTGGCTTAAAACTTACATATATATATATATCTTTTATATATATATAAAAGATCATGGCATCCAGTGCCATCACTTCATAGAAAATAGATGAGGAGAAAGTGAAAATAGTCGCAATTTTATTTTTTGGGGTTCCAAAATCATGGAAGGTGGTGACTGTGACCATAAAATTAAAAGACGTTTGCTCCTTGGAAGAAAAGCTATGACAAACCTGGGGGGGGGGCGTGGTTTAGCTGCTCAGTCGTGTCCAACTCTTGTGACCCTGTGGACTGTAGCCCACCAGGTTCCTCTGTTCATGGGATTCTCCAGACAAGAATACTGGAGTGGGTTGCCATTTCCTTCTCCACAGGATCTTCCTGACCCAGGAATTGAACCCAGGTTTCCTGCATTGCAGGCAGACTCTTTCCCAACTGAGCTATGAGGGAATCACATGACAAACCTAGACAGTGTATTAAAAAGCAAAGACATCATTTTGCCAACAAGGTCTATATAGTCAAATCTATGGTTTTTCCAGTAGTTATATACGGATGTGAGAATTGGACCATAAAGAAGGCTAAGTGCTGAAGAACTGATGCTTTTGAACTACAGTGCTGGAGAAGACTCTTTAGAGTCCCTTGGACAACAGGGAGATCAAACCAGTCAGTCCTAAAGGAAATCAATACTGACTACTCAATGGAAGGTCTGATGCTGAAAATAAAGCTTGAATACTTTGGCCACCTGATGCAAAGAGCCGACTCAATGGAATAGACTTTGATGGTGGGAAAGATCGAAGGCAAAAAGAGAAGAGGGCGGCAGAGGATGAGATGGTTAGATAGCATCACTGACTAAATGGACATGAATTTGAGCGAATTCTGGGAGACAGTGAAGGACAAGGAAGTCTGGCCTGCTATAGTCCATGGAGTTACCCAGACATGACTTAGCAATATTTTTGACTGGATGTAGAGAAATAACGGATTGTTTTGCATTCTGGTTATTAATTCTCTTAATCACCTGTGCTTTGCATATCGTGTTAAGGTTGCTATGTGACCCTGGAGCAGAATACATTGTCTCCCTGGTAAAACTGCATTAATGTAGACATATTTCCCATTTTCATCATCATATATTAGAAAAAAATACATTTAAAATAGATAACAGGGGAGAGTATTTCAAGTTTTGAGCCTGAGCTCAGTTCCCCCGAAAATTCAGATGTGTTTAGTTATGGACAGGAAGCAGAAAAAAACCCCACAGTCGCAGGAGAGTTTCTAAGTGCACAAGTCAGGTCCTAAGTCAGTGAGTCAAGGTGAGAGATCTCACTTCCGTGGTTTCCTTGCTCCACTTCTTCCCTGCCTGACCTACATCACAGACTTGTGTTTGAGCCCTTAAGAGGTGAGGTGGCCACAGAATGTACAGAAAAGCAAGTTCACTAAAGCTCTGTGCACCCTTCCAAGTTCAGGACACCCATCCAGGGGGAACACCACCATGCTGTACAGCCAGACGTGGTCCAGGGCTTGCATCAGGTAAAACTGTAGCCTGTGGTCAAGGAAACCACGAGGCCAATGCCTGGAAAAGACGGGACTCCTGAGTGGCGAGGGACATCAGCCATACCCTGCACAAGTGAGGACAAGCCATTCTGTTTGCCATTACCCTACACAAGTGAGGACAAGCCATTTTGTTTGCCATTCACACAATCCCTGAAGGAGACACACTTGGCTACTTTGGCTTCTTTCTGAGTTTTCTTACAGACTCTTGAGGTATAAGCATCACTGAGGAATGATTTTGTAACTATTTATTACAACTGCTTATGGAGATATTTTTACTCTTGTTGGTTGTGTGACCTGTGAAAACCTAGGTGATAATTATATACTACAGTGTGTATGTCATATATATGTGTGTATTCAATTCACCCAGTCTTCTGATTACATATATGGCTATACACATTTATATCTCTATATCTCTATCTCTACATATCTGTATTTATTCTACCTGGTCTTCTGACTAGGGGAGCTTAATCCATAGAAACTATTGTTGGCATCACAGTGCTGTTCAGAAGGGGACTGTACAGTTGAAAAGTAACTCTGTACTTATAATACAGGGAAATGTTTCATGTGTTAAGAAAGAAGCAAACAAAAGTCATCAAACATCAAAAACCTCCCAAATATTATCCTCCACACACTGTTAATTTCTGTTACATTATACTTTCATTGTTCAATTTAATGGGGTATTTAATCACTCTTAAATTCTAAAATTAGTTGTATATTAAACTCCTTTGGGGGGAAATTTGAATGACTAGCAGAAAATTAAAATAAAATCTTCAAAGGAATCAGCCCTCTAATCCATTTTAGTGAACTTGGAGAAGACATTCTTTTTCAAAGCATGCCAAGTGGAACTGAGGAACTCAGATGGTCTACATTCACACAAAAATGAATATTCACTTTTTACTTCTGATGGTCTTCAGAAACAGCCCCGCAACTATGTAGATATATGAGAGTTACTTGGGGATAATAACATGCTAATGCTATCAAACATAAAGTCTTTACCACATTCAAAATCCCAGGCAACTTTCTTTTATGTGTTCCTCTGAGCAAGGATTTCATTGAAATAGGATGAGACAAGATTATAGCTGCCTTTTAACAGCCGACTCTGCTCCACCTTCATCAAGCATTCTGCTTACTCCTGATAACTTGTTCCCTTTGATATGGTTCACACATTGATTTTGTGTGACATTCCCCCCACCCCTCCTTGCGACCTCCTCGGGAATCTTCTCAGGTAGAGGTGGAAACTTGGTGGCTTCCCTGGTGGCTCAGACAGTAAAGAACCTGTCTGCAGAGCAAGAGCCCTGAGTTCTATCCCTGGGTTGGGAAGATCCCCTGGAGGAGGGCATGGTAACCCACTCCAGTATGCTTGCCTGGAGGGCATGAACAGAGGACTCTGGTGGGCCACAGTCCATGGGGTTGAAAACAGTTGGACATGACTGAGTGACAAAGCACAGCACAGAGATGGAAACAAGGGGAAGAGTGACAGGCTTTCTTTTCTTGGGCTCCAAAATCTCTGCAGATGGTGACTCCAGCCATGAAATTAAAAGACGCTAGCTCCCTGGAAGAAAAGCTATGACAAATATAGACAGCATATTAAAAAGCAGATACATTACTTTGCCAACAAAGGTCCATCTACTCAAACATTACTTTGCTGACAAAGGTCCATATAGTCAAAGCTGTGGTTTTTCCAATAGTCATGTACGAATGTGAGAGACTATAAAAAAAGCTAAGTGCTGAAGAACTGATGCTTTTGAACTGTGGTGTTGGAGAAGACTCTTGAGAGTCTTTTGGACTGTAAGGAGATCAAACCAGTCAATCCTAAAGGAAATCAGTTCTGAAAATTCATTGGAAGTGAGAATATTCATTGGAGCTGAAGCTCCAATGCTTTGGCCACTTGATGTGAAGAATTGACTCACTGGAAAAGACCTTGATGCTGGGAAAGACTGAAGGCAGGAGGACAGGGGGATGACAGAGGATGAGATGGTTGGATGGCATCACTGACTTGATGGACATGAATTTGAGCAAGCTCCAGGAGTTGATGATGGACAAGGAGGCCTGGCAGTCCACGGGGTTGCAGAGTCAGACACAACTGAGCAACTGAACTGACTGAAGAGATGCTGTTTATGTATCATAAATGTCAAGGGTCATTCCCTGAGGCTATCTACCAATAAGCACATATTACAGAAGGCGGGAGCCATTGTATCACCACAAGGACCTTATTGTGAGTTCCAATGACTTCAAAGTAGTTGCCTTGAGCTTCGCCTTACTGCCCTGCTGTGTTGCCAGTCAGCTAGAGAGCCCTGTTCCCTCACCCAGGACTACCTCTTCTCGTGGCGCAGTGGTCAACAGAGGGGGGATGACAGGCAGAGGATGGAGCCGTGTGTCAAGACAGCAAATTCAGGGTGGGGTCTGGAGGAGACTTGGCCCAGAGTCAGATTATTTGAGTTACTTGACCTATCACCCTCCTGTAGACACCATGGTGGAACCAAAAATCATACTGTTTTAGTGCATTTCTGGCAAATGGCCCAGTCATCCAGTTGCTACTGTTTTAGAATACTCCTCCCTGTAAATGCTTTCCATCACCAGACTGAGTGAGAGAACACAAAACTGTGGCAATAATTTCTCATCACACGTATCAATCTGTGAATTTTCTTCCAGGCAGTGTTGCTGAGGGTTCTATAAAATTTGTCTGTAATTATAAACATAGCAAGAGTATCTCTCTGCACATCTTTGAAGGGACTTACACAAGAGAGGTCATCTCATTAAAGTTGATCTTGCCAGAGGGTGTCTCAGCTTAGAAAGGATAGAAATGATTTCTGCAAATCAGAAAAAAGAGTAATGATGTATGGCTCACAGATGCTTCATCATTTGAAAAACAAACATGGCAAAAGAGGTCATGTGTTAACTGCTGAGTTTATATACAGAATTACTACATTACATGTTATGTGTGAATAATAACATAACAAGTCAGAACTCTTAAGCTGAGAAAACTACTGTGAGAAAAGCCTGCGGGTACTGTTGCATTTCATCACAGCCATTCACCTGATTCTAATTCAAGTATTATATTCAGAAATGTATTGAACACATGAGTTAAGTCAGTTCTTCAGTGGACAAATATAAGACATCAGAAGATGTCTTTTTCCTCTTTAAGAGTTCGGAGGGTCACTGCAAACAAGGGATCCTATATTCTCCTTAGAAACATGGCATATGTCCTTTCCTGTCTCAAAAATTTTTTTCTAAAACCATGAGTACTGTCTATTTTCTAAGAGTTTTCCCTAGACCATTGGGTATTGTGGTTAGGGTGGAGGAAGGAGAGAAGAGGTTATCTATTTGGCCTTAAATCTTGTGTTAATTCATGTTGATTGATTTCATCAAGCCTGAAAAATTAATTATTTCATGGCTCTAGATGAATTTTAAAAATATGCCATATTATTTCCAAAATTATGGCTGCACTGCTTGAATATTAAGTTGATTTCAGAATATAATTTACAAAATGAAATAGAGTAATATTTTGGAATATACATTCATGTCTTCCATGGACAATTATGATTGGGTAATGATGGACTGGGGGGGGAACAGGTCTATGGGAGGCTGAGCAGTGATCAGGGACTGACAGGAAGGGACTTCTCTCCTTCCGAGTTCAGCCTCTGCTCACACACACCACTGTTTTCCACCCTCTCTTGCATCCCTGGGATCACACTCCCTAATAAAAGAGTAGCAAACTCTCCTGGAGTTTGCTCAAATTCATGTCCATTGAGTCAGTGATGTTAGCTGTCTCATCCTCTGTTGTCCCCTTCTCCTTTTGCCTTCAATCCTTCCCAGCATCAGGGTCTTTTCCAATGAGTCAGCTTTTTGCATCAGGTGGCCAAAGTATTGGAACTTCAGTTTCGGCATCAGTCCTTCCAATGAGTATTCACTGTTGATTTCCATTAGGATTGACTGACTGGATCTTGCTGTCCAAGGGACTCTCAAGAGCATTCTCCAGTACCATTGGAGAAAGCATCAATTCTTCAGTGCTCAGCCTTCTTTATGGTCCAACTCTCACATCTGTACATGACTACTGGAAAAACCATAGCTTTGACTTGATGGACCTCTGTCAGCAACGTGCTGTCTCAGCTTTTTAATACACTGTCTAGGTTTTTGTTTTGGTCTTGTTATATAGGGACCCAAGTCCAAACAATGATAGCAAATTTATTTTGTACTTTGCACTTTGGTCCATAGCCAAAGTGACTCAAAATAATCAAACCATTTTTTGCAGAGTATGCTTGGTGCGATGAGTCAACTCTTCTCTTTCATATTCAAAAGCTTCTGATCTGGTTCATGTAAAAGGTGAATCTATCTTCCCACATAGATGAGGACATTTATGACCTTTGCCTGGCAGCCCTCCCAAATCACTGCAGATGGTGACTGCAGCCATGAAATTAAAAGATGCTTACTCTTTGGAAGAAAAGTTATGACCAACCTAGATAGCATATTCAAAAGCAGAGATATTACTTTGCCGACTAAGGTCCATCTAGTCAAAGCTATGGTTTTTCCTGTGGTCATGTATGGATGTAAAAGTTGGACTGTGAAGAAGGCTGAGGGCCAAAGAATCAATGCTTTTGAACTGTGGTGTTGGAGAAGACGCTTGAGAGTCCCTTGGACTGCAAGGAGATCCAACCAGTCCATTCTGAAGGAGATCGGCCCTGGGATTTCTTTGGAAGGAATGATGCTAAAGCTGAAGCTCCAGTACTTTGGCCACCTCATGCGAAGAGTTGACTCATTGGAAAAGACTCTGATGCTGGGAGGGATTTGGGGCAGGAGGACAAGGGGACGACCGAGGATGAGATGGCTAGATGGCATCACTGACTCGAAGGACATGAGTCTGAGTAAACTCCAGGAGTTGGTGATGGACAGGGAGGCCTGGCGTGCTGCGATTCATGGGGTCACAAAGAGTCGGACACAACCGAGCGACTGAACTGAACTGAACCTCCCACCCTTGGTGGCAGCAGAGATTAAAAGTACTGAGGAGTCATAGATGAGAGGAAATTTGGACAGAAAAGGGGTTGATTGAGAAGGAATATTCTCATCAAAGCTCAGCCTCATCAAAAACATCAAGAAATGTAAGAACGCCTTTACAAATATCAACTTGTTTCTACAGACTCAGAGCAGATAGCTTGAAGGTAATTTAGGATGGAGGTGGGGATAACGTGCAGGAGAGTAACCCTTAGTGGTGTTGCCCTGCCCTGGAGGCTTTGAGGAAAGCTGCAGGCACATCCAGGTATGTCTCAGAAACATGTGCAAGGGGGAAACTTTCGCTTCCTCAGTTGAGAGCCTTCTGTTAAAGAGAAGAGGGACCAGCAAGGCGAGGAAGAGCTTGGTAAGGCCTGGAGTGCCTTACCCCCGGGTCCAGCCAGGCACCCCCTGCGTCACGTACGTTGGTAACAAGAGACACCGCCGCATCCACCACGCATTTCTCAGTCAACGACGCCTAGAGTATGAAGATCCTAACAATGTCTTTAGACAGAAAAATAGACATATAGGTGTTCTTTGCAGGCAGGGAAAGTATAAATTTGTCCTGCACTCCTGGTAGCTTTAAAGCACCTGATTGGGGCTAGAGGATCTTTGGGCGAACTGCTTCGAAAACAATTCCTCGAATGGCTGTGCTCCCGGCAGAGCTAAGCGCTCAGAGGAGGCTGAGTTATTACAGTGACGCTGTGCATCACCCAAAGAAACCTGTTCGAGGGCTCCAACTTCTTTTTTTTTTTTTCCTAACAATTTGGAAATACTTTGTTTATTAGACAAGAGTCCCAGTAGTAGTATCTTATGACAATGTTACTTGCAATACAGATTGTTACTCCTATATTTTGACATTTGCTATCAATTGAACATTTAAATCTTTTTTTGTTTATATATCAGTTTATTAAGGAAGCTTACACTTAGGTTAGTACATCTGTATTTAAGATAAATGAAACACCCAGGAATTGCCTTCCCATTTCTCAAAGTTCCTGATAAGACCCACTGTACTCACTGTTAATCCTGCCTGCCACTCAGCTCTCTGCAGGTATTAATTTTGTTATATGGATATGTAGAATAAAGAGAAAGTTTTTCTTTCTCTGTATTCTTTTCATCAATTCAAAACGAACATTCATATCTTTGATGCTAGCTATACATAGTCTGCTTACCTTTTTTTTTTTTTGTAATTTTATTTTTATTTATTTTTTTTATTAATAATTTTTATTTTTTTAGTTTATTTTGCTTTACAATACTGTACTCATTTTGCCATACATTGATGTAAATCAGCCATAAGTGTATCTGAGTTCCCAATCCGGACCCCCTCCCTTCCCCCTCCCTCCCCACACCATCCCTCCAGATCATCCCCACTCATCAGTCCCAAGCCTTCTGCGTCGAACCTAGACCGGCAATCCGTTTCCCTTATGATATCATACATGTTACAATGTCGAGGGCTCCAACTTCTGCACAGTTTCAGGAAAATTTCCTCGTAGCTTCGTCATCCATCACACGGTCAGCAGAGGTCCATGAAGTGGCGTTTCCTCAGGCAAGTGAAAGGGAGGAGAAGCCATGTGGTAGGATAATGAGACACATTAAGAGCCTCTCAGAGCAGCAGCCAAGGCCGTCTTGGGCTGGACGCAGTGATTCAGCACAGTTTTGCTACATGCAGGAACAGATGACGATTGTCTTTTTTTTTTTTTTTTTATCTCCCTTCATATTTTTTTAAAAGAGTAAGCAGTTTTTTGTTCCTTGGCAGAACAGGATGAATATTTTGAGACAAGAAAAATATGGTTCAATATCATGGGATAGGGCTAGTAGGGAATACTAAGATACTGAAGCTTAGACCTTATTTCAAACTGTCTAAGCCATTTTAGATTTTCTTATCAGTGTTACAAAGATAAATGACTATTTTCACATCTTCCAAAGTCAGAACAATATTGTATCAAGAATTTATTTGGTGATGCTTAGCTGCCCTCCTAGGGTTATTGAAAAGAATAACTAAAATGATGGTTGTGAACTAGTTTTATAAAAATATATGTAGTAAACCCATGATGGTTATTGTTATTGCTGTTACGGTAATAGCTGGATTTCATCCCAATCTTAAAGGGAAACCCTTAGAGTATGAATTGCCTTTATTTGTAGAAGCCTAATGACAACTTGTATGTTAGAAGTAGCCCTTTTCAATTTCATTCTATCCAGTCTTACTATTAAATACTTGGTAAATTGAGTTAAAAGTGTGCTAATTGGATTTGTGGACAATCCAAAGCCAAGGATAAATGCTTTAAGAGAAGATTAGAGTATAATAGGATTCTGATAAACTTTCGGAAATAGGCCACTGTCCACCAAATGAGATTTCCTAAACGTGTCCACAGAGGCCCAAAGTATATAATAAAACAAAATGCCTATAGTAACAAGATACATTCATCTCTGACAACATTACCTTTGTATACACTTAGTGAATTTTTATTTTTCTAGTTTTGCTTTGTTTCTAAATTCAGGTTTTCTGCTCTTCCGCTTCTCCCCTCTGCTTCCTCCATGAGTGTTTCTCCTACACTGAGTTTTCCCCGTTGTTCTTCCCTGCCGTGTTGAGTGAAAAGGTGAATCTATGCAGACGGTATTTTAGTTATAGGGAAGGATTGCACTGGTGATTTCCAGGAAAGTTGTCAAGTGGTTCTGAAATTGGGGATGCTAAAAACAACTCATGGAAATTTCATGAAGCCTTTCCATGCACTACCCTGTGGTCAGGAAGGGCTTCCCAGGTGGCTCAGTGGTAAAGAATCTACTTGCAACACAGGAAACGCAGGAGACATGGGTTTGCTCTGAGTCNTTTTTTTTATCTGTTTCACAGTGACCTTTTATTTATTTATTTCTATTCTTTAGTTTGTTTTGCTTTACAATACTGTACTCATTTTGCCATACATTGATGTAAATCAGCCATAAGTGTATCTGAGTTCCCAATCCGGACCCCCTCCCTTCCCCCTCCCTCCCCACACCATCCCTCCAGATCATCCCCACTCATCAGTCCCAAGCCTTCTGCGTCGAACCTAGACCGGCAATCCGTTTCCCTTATGATATCATACATGTTACAATGTCGAGGGCTCCAACTTCTGCACAGTTTCAGGAAAATTTCCTCGTAGCTTCGTCATCCATCACACGGTCAGCAGAGGTCCATGAAGTGGCGTTTCCTCAGGCAAGTGAAAGGGAGGAGAAGCCATGTGGTAGGATAATGAGACACATTAAGAGCCTCTCAGAGCAGCAGCCAAGGCCGTCTTGGGCTGGACGCAGTGATTCAGCACAGTTTTGCTACATGCAGGAACAGATGACGATTGTCTTTTTTTTTTTTTTTTTATCTCCCTTCATATTTTTTTAAAAGAGTAAGCAGTTTTTTGTTCCTTGGCAGAACAGGATGAATATTTTGAGACAAGAAAAATATGGTTCAATATCATGGGATAGGGCTAGTAGGGAATACTAAGATACTGAAGCTTAGACCTTATTTCAAACTGTCTAAGCCATTTTAGATTTTCTTATCAGTGTTACAAAGATAAATGACTATTTTCACATCTTCCAAAGTCAGAACAATATTGTATCAAGAATTTATTTGGTGATGCTTAGCTGCCCTCCTAGGGTTATTGAAAAGAATAACTAAAATGATGGTTGTGAACTAGTTTTATAAAAATATATGTAGTAAACCCATGATGGTTATTGTTATTGCTGTTACGGTAATAGCTGGATTTCATCCCAATCTTAAAGGGAAACCCTTAGAGTATGAATTGCCTTTATTTGTAGAAGCCTAATGACAACTTGTATGTTAGAAGTAGCCCTTTTCAATTTCATTCTATCCAGTCTTACTATTAAATACTTGGTAAATTGAGTTAAAAGTGTGCTAATTGGATTTGTGGACAATCCAAAGCCAAGGATAAATGCTTTAAGAGAAGATTAGAGTATAATAGGATTCTGATAAACTTTCGGAAATAGGCCACTGTCCACCAAATGAGATTTCCTAAACGTGTCCACAGAGGCCCAAAGTATATAATAAAACAAAATGCCTATAGTAACAAGATACATTCATCTCTGACAACATTACCTTTGTATACACTTAGTGAATTTTTATTTTTCTAGTTTTGCTTTGTTTCTAAATTCAGGTTTTCTGCTCTTCCGCTTCTCCCCTCTGCTTCCTCCATGAGTGTTTCTCCTACACTGAGTTTTCCCCGTTGTTCTTCCCTGCCGTGTTGAGTGAAAAGGTGAATCTATGCAGACGGTATTTTAGTTATAGGGAAGGATTGCACTGGTGATTTCCAGGAAAGTTGTCAAGTGGTTCTGAAATTGGGGATGCTAAAAACAACTCATGGAAATTTCATGAAGCCTTTCCATGCACTACCCTGTGGTCAGGAAGGGCTTCCCAGGTGGCTCAGTGGTAAAGAATCTACTTGCAACACAGGAAACGCAGGAGACATGGGTTTGCTCTGAGTCAGGAAGATCCCCTGGAGGAGGCCATGGCAACCCACTCTAGTGTTCTTGTCTGGAGAGGTGCCTGGCAGGCTATAGTCCAGGGGATCACAAAGAGCATGCATGGTCAGGAGAGGATGATATGCGGATTCTCTCTCGGGACAGAGAGAGGGGGAAGCCAGCAGCTGCTTTCTTCACATGCATCTTTACCAGTGGACTCTGGCCATCATCACCAGCTTCACCACTGGAGTCATCTCACACTCTTCCGCCATACATCATCATTTTTTCTTTAAGGTGCGTGTGATAGTTAGGTCACAATCCTTGCTTTTCACCACTTGGAACACTAAATTGCTTTAGCTTTCTTTTCTGTATTTGTTTCTGTGTGATTATACTGTCCACCTACAGTGTAACCGCTTTTTGTGTTGCTCTTAATGGCCACCTTTAGGGGGATTTTGATAATGACATCAAACAAGATCTTGTGCAAGTAAGATCACCGGCTCCAAAACCATCACTGAGTTTCTGTTCAGTCTCCAGCTCCTTTCACTGTCTGACAGGTGCCTCCTATAATTACCTAAAAGTAGTATTGATTGTGGTTGCTGCAGGTTCATGTGTTTCTCCCAAAGAGAACTTTGCTGTTCAAAGAAATGACGGCTAGAATGGGTATGGCAACCCACCTTCAAGGAACGCTCTGACACCCCCTTGGCTGGGACGCTGACATCAGAGGCTCTTCAGCTCTTTTCCACCTTCAGGGGCAGATACAGATTCCTGAGTCTCATTTCTGAATCTGAGTCAGTTTTCAGGCTTCACATCACACGATTGAAAGGGAACTGGGATTCCACGGGTCAGGCCCCTGTGACAAGGCAGCCACTATTTACAGCAAAGATTTCCCAGTCTTTCCCTAGTAGGACTGATGGCCATTTATTCAGGCCACATCACACCAGAGAAGAGTGCACTGAACCCAAAGAGGAACAAGCCTGAGTTGCTGTTGATAACTAGAGCATTGATGTCATTCTAGTTCCTCTGTGAGGGCAGGGGGATGGGGGTCAGGTAACACAAGACACCCTCTCTGAGACGAGGCTCATAGTGGGTCTGTGCCGTCTGCTAACCCCTCACAGGTCACTTTCCTGGCCCTCACATGTAGAAATCAGGATAGATTTGCTTGGTATTTGGGTCAGTCCACACTGAGTACTTTGTCTAGAGAATAAGAGGTCTGATAGTGGGAAGGCCAGATGAAAGCCCTTAAAAGTCATCCCTGACCCGCCAACATAGTGAATGAACGTAGTACTGCACCCCAGGGGGTGGGGGAAATGGCCCAAATCGGTGCCTCCCTGAAGATCTAAAGGATCAGTCTCCATTTAGTATGCTCGTCCAGAGGATGACCACAGACCACAGGGAGCAGCCCCAGCTGTAGTATCCATGCCTGGTGTTGGATCTCTACCTAACATGGCCTGCAGGTACATGACAAGTGTTGCTTGATCTGGCAAGAAAGTTTTTCCCTCTCCTTATCGGAAAAGAAAATCAGAAGCAATTTACATTCACTTATAATACAGAAGAGTATACATTTACTGCTCTGCCCTGGGGCTTTGTGAACTCTCTCTCCTTCTGCCATTATATAATCTGCCACGTTCAGAACTGTCACACTGAGTCACTGTCTTATGCTAATAATAAAGTCGGATATGCAAAAAGGGGAGAGCATGTTGGAAGCTCTGCTTAGTGGGCTCCATGAGGTGGAATACAAACCTCATGAATGGTCAGAATACTTCCTCATTAATTAAAATCGTCAGCAGCCAGACATCATGGACAACGTGCCAAGACACACCAGCCAAAGTATTAATAAAAGATAAATTACTGCATGACACCTCCCACCACGAATAACACATTAAATGAAACAATAAAACCCATGAATAATACCTCCCACCATTACATAACACAATGCCTAGTTAGCCTCTTTGGGTTTTGCAGTTTGTGTATTCCACACCTGGAAATACTAATCTAGACAGGTACTTAATAACAGAACTGCCAGCTGAGTGGTCATAGTGGAATAGACATGTACTGGCTTCTATACTTACCAAAGCCGATTAGCTGTTTCTGCCATCTGATGATCAACTTACCAGTAACACAGGCCAACACTGGCACCATCTCTCAAGAAAATGAACTGGCCACTTGGTGGCAAGTTGAATACACTGGACCCTTCCACCCCGGAAGAGCAAACAATCACAGAACTAGACACATACTCCAGACTTAAGCTTGCTTTTCCTGCTCCAAGAGTTTACAAAGGATTTGATCTGCTGATATGGGATTTGGCATAAACAGGGCTCACTCGACAGCAAAGGAGATTTGAAGTAGGATATCAGGGATGGGGGAGCCTGGTGGGCTGCCATCTATGGGGTTGCACAGGGTTGGACACGACTGAAGTGACTTAGCAGCAGGTAAGATGGAGCATTAGATTGGCCCACTGAAGTGATAGCTAGCTCAGTGGTGCTACTTTCCGAGGATGGGTCACATCTCTTTAGAATGCAATATCCACCTTGACTCAAAGACCTTAAATAAGAAAGTGAAGTCACTCAGTTGTGTCTGACTCTTTGCAGTCCCATGGACTGTAGCCTACCAGGCTCCTCTCTCCATAGGATTTTCCAGGCAGGAGTACTAGAGTGGGTTGCCATTTCCTTCTCCAGGGGATCTTCCCACCCCAGGGATCGAGCCTAGGTCTCCCGCATTGCAGGCAGATGTTTTACTGTCTGAGCCACCAGGGAAGAGAGGGGAAAAAAATTAGAGAAATAAAATACTCATAGGACCTTAAGGCTTGCTCTCTAAGAAGTGACCTGTATCACTTCTACTCATTTTCCATTGGTCAAAGTAAGCCACAGGGCTAAGCCTAATTCTAATCCTTACCCAGGGAGAGGCAGCAAATATTTTAAAACAAGCATACCTTTAATGACAATAATTTATATTATATGTAATTATGAAATTACCAGGACAGAAAAACAGTTACGGAAACTAATAGATTATCCCTGTTATTACGCTATGTAAATTATTAAAACTATTTGGAGATGTGAAAAATCAAGGTATTCAATGTAATCATATCTTTTAAAATGTTTATTGCTTGTATCATAAAATGGTAGCATAATTAATGCTAAAAAGACATGATTTAGGTTCTGGAACTGCTTTCATTTTCATAATCTTAAATAAATCTTGATTTATATATTTTAAGTCTGGACTAGACTTAAAATTGGAAAATAAATAAATAACTGTGTTGTGGGGAAGGAGGGGAGAAAAAGCCAAGGTGAGGGGGATAAAGGGGGGTGGATCAGGGGCTCTATGGCTGAGAATCCAAATTTACTTTAAAAAACTAGTAGTAAACACTGAGCTGTAATAAATGTCTGGTTCTGTGCAAATGGTGCTTTTAGTTACATTTTTATTATAACTTTTCCTTAAAAATTCTTGAGTTTATTTATTTATTTATTTTTTGCCAATGAGAAACTATACTGAATTCATCAGCTTTTATGTGGCAGAACTAAGGTTTAAAACCAGAATATCTGACTCCAAGTTCACTGCTTTTTTCCTATTAATATCAGTCCACACGTTTAAGGATCTAAAGGGCTGCTCGTGAAATTTATAGAGGAGCACCTAGTTTGGGGATCAAACACAGAGAAATCCTCTAACACCTGGGCCGCGGTGTGCAGGAGAGAGATGCGGGCAGTCCATGATCTGGAAGCTGCCAAAGCACTGCCATCTTCAGCTCAAATAACTCACGGCTCCTCACTCAGTGCCACCTGGCCTGTCTAGCCCGGGAGATTTCATGCTCTTCTACATTAGATAAACTTCTCCCATTACCCCTAAGCTTCAAAGAAGAGCTCCCAGTGTGGTTGAAAGAAGGAGCTCAGACAGGGTTTCAAATCCACGCACAGGATGACAGGCTCAGAGTTCTGGAATTTCTCCATATTGCAGCCATTCTTCCATGTTAGGGAGAAGCCTGGTCTAAGGTATATTAGAGTAATAATCAGTGGTTGATTAACAGCCTTATTATTCACAGGGCATGTTATCCGGGAGTTTTGTGATACTGTTCTGTTTTCAGGTTCAATGATGATGGGCATTTTCCTTCCTATCTAGTCCCATTTATGACCATTTAACCCTAACCCTAACCTGACACGATTGAGCGACTTCACTTTCACTTTTCACCTTCATGCATTGGAGAAGGAAATGGCAACCTACCAGTGTTCTTGCCTGGAGAATCCCAGGGACGGGGGAGCCTGGTGGGCTGCTGTCTATGGGGTCGCACAGAATCAGACACGACTGAACCCTAACCCTAACCCATCAGACTCACTTATAAGATGACTAGCTGGAGGCAATTACTGCCACTGGACAAAGCAGAGCACACAGGTAAGATCAGCCTGTAAAGTGATTTCACTAAGTGAGCTAAGTACATATATTTATACATTCCGCAAGCATCATTCCTTAGATTACCAATAGTGATACTTGCTTTTCACATTTTCTTTAGAAGAAAATGAAGTGTGTTAGTCACTCAGTCATGTCTGACTCTTTGCGACCCCATGGACTGTAGCCCACCAGACTCCTCTGTCCATGGGATTCTCCAGACAAGAATACTGGAGTGAGTTGCCATTTCCTCCTCCAGGGGATCTTCCTGACCCAAGGATAGAACCTGAGTCTCCTGCATTGCAGGCAGATACTTTACCATCTGAACCACCAGGGAAGCCCCTCTCCTACTGATGGATTTCCCTCTCCCTTGCCAGTGACCAACATGATGTATTTATTCTTCATTCATACAACAAATATCTATTCAGCTTCTATTACTGAAGGTCATGCTGTGCTCAGTCGCCCAGCTGTGTTGACTCTTTGTGTCCCCATGGACTACAGCCCGCCAGGCCCCTCTGTCCATGGGATTCTCCAGGCAAGAATACAGGTTGCCATTTCCTTCTCCAGGGAATCTTCCCTAACTAGGGATCGAACCTACATCTCGTGTGCCTCCTGCACTGCAGGCAGATTTATTTTTACCACTAGCAGCACCTGGGAAGCCCAAGAAAATTAAAAGAGGTCCCTTTAGGAGGGACCTCACTAGGGCTCTTGTGCTCTAAGTCCTATGTCGCAGGTCAGATTTCCTGGGAAACAGGCGTTACACAGAGTTTAGGATGCAGGGTGTTTTTGTCTTTGGCATCAACAGCAGCAGGAAGGAAGCAGGCTGGGGCTAGCGGGAGAGAAAATGGCCTCTCAGAACCCTCCTGTTGTTGGGGCAAAACGACCAGACATTTGTATTGTCATCATTAGTCATAAGATGTGGGCCACTCTGGGAGGGGCTCTATGCAGATGAAGCAAAGCCTGAGAGAGGTCACAAATACAGACTGGCAGGATTCATAGCATCTGGGGCAACAAGGGGTATGTAGGCAGTGGTTCTCCTTATCCATCACAGTCAATCTGCTCACTTCAGTCATGTCTGACTCTTTTGCAACCCTGTAGACTGTAGCCTGCCAGGCTCCCCTATCCTTGGGGTTCTCCAGGCAAGAAGACTGGAGTGGGTTGCTATGTTCTTCTCCAGGGGAGCTTCCCAACCCAGGGATGGAAACTGCTTCTCTTAAGTCTCCTGCCCTAGCAGTCTGGTTCTTTATCATTAGCGCCACCTGGGAAGCCCTAGTCGACCCCTGATGCCACCCATGCCCTTTCCTTGGATACATCTGAGGAGCAGTAACTAAGGCTGCTGGCGGACTCCGTGCCCAAAGGCAATGCACCAAAGGAAGGCTAGTGCCCCGGCATCCACAGCGGCTCCCCATCAACTCCTCCGTCGCACGCCCTCCATTCCCCACGTCCCCACGGCACCTCTGCTTGCCATCGTGGCTTACGTAGGAGGGTAATATACTGTCAGCCCCAAAGGACAAAGAGAGATCCCAAGGGATCTCCTCCACTGTGACCACAGTCCTGCTCGCGCTCAGTGATCCAGTCAGTCACCTGGCCAGGCGGGTTTCCCCTCTCCTTAACTTCAGGTCTCTGAACACAAGGAACCCAGAGCAATCAGGCATGAGGCATAGTTTATAGCTGAAGAGGACTCTCATTATGTCCGCTGATGAAAGTGGTTTTTTTTCTTTTTTCATTTTCCTGCGAACATACTAACATATTTCAAACAAAAGTGATATTCTACAATAAATATAGTTCTGATGTCCCCTTTATTTATCCGTACAGCCTGTTAATGGAGCCATTCATCAAGCGCCCATGTTTGCTAGGCAGGGTGCTAGAATTTTAAAAAAGTAAGCAAACAGAAACTGGTTAACTTACAGAGAAAAGGAAAATACTGGAAGGATACTGGGTGGTGCATAGATTGAATCAAATTTGGAAACTGGCAGTCTAGGCAGGGACCAAGGAAGAGGAGGAGGAGATGAGAGCTGGCCTTAGGAATCGCACCTCCTCCACACACACACTGGCACTGAACGCATTGCCCCTGGACCCCAGCAACTTTGTCAGGACCCTGGATGGCACCTGGCAATGTGGATCTAATGAGTGGATATGTAGTGTGCCCTATCCTCTCACGTAGTAAGGGGAATTGAGTCTTCGATGTTAGAGGTGAATTATCTTGTCAGCGGTCTCTCGGGACATGTTAAGGACCCCTGGGCCTTGAGTGCTTCTCCATCTGTGACAGTTTGGGGAGCAGTCTGACTTTCTTGCAAGATGCATGGTGAACCTTCAGGAGCCACTGTTAGTTTTGCAGGTTTTTAAGTGAAGTGGACCATGTAATCTGTGTTCTATTCTTAGTCCTTCCTGGGTCTGTCTGACCTTGGGGAAGTTCAAGCGAAGTGAAAGTGGCTCTTTACCTGAGGATGTTTCATGTCGATGAGCTCGGGGAGATGCTACTCAGCAACTCAGAAGAAAGCGCTTCTTTCCGAGAGTGAGATATTTTTCTCTCAGGACCAATTTGATCCTGTGCTGTAAAATCCTTCATTCATTATCAAGTAGCACTGATTAAATGTGCAAATGTGCAGAGTGCTGTCCTAGGAGCTGGAGGACCTTAAAATCCAAAGCAGGAATTTATTACCCAAGAGGTGTCATTTAACACCCTGGACCTGATGGGACATCAGCTGTCCAGTCACTCCGGAATGCTTTAGGATCCTGAGTGCGCTGTTTTGGTTCTGGAAAGCTTTTGGAGTTTGCTGCTCCATGCCGTTGAAACTCCACAGTCCTAGGATAATATTGAGTGTACAGAGAAAATGTAAATTAAATGTACACTATGATTTTACTTATTTTTTTTCCATGAACTCTACATAATGCAAAGGATGTTTACTCCATCAGTTTTCAACCACTACTTTTTTTTGGAGCAATTCACACTAGGTATTTCCATGGAGCCTCAGTGAGTATAAAACAATCTCTGTAGGCTTTGTCCAGTGTTGCTGTTTGTAAGCTGTAGGTATTATAAACCCCATAGCAATTCGGACCTAAGCGGTTGCACTATGTACGATATAGCTATATAGCTATTGTGCTATATCCACAGCAACAATATGCTCTAAATATTCTAGTATGACGCTGGGTTTTCTGAACCATCTTCTTATATTATTGGTTCCATAAACCTTAATATTGATATTATCCTGGAAATCCCAACTTTTTTGACCCTCAAGCTCCATCTGCAACACTTATTTTCGTCCTTAGAAATGGCATAAAAATTCTTCATGAAATGATCTGTCCTGACTTTGGTTTAGTAACATGCACAAACTGTATCTTTCTATTACTAGTATTTCATCAATTACCTCACTCTATCCCCACCACCAGTATAATAAAGGCTCAAGCTTCAGAAAAAATCAGTATCACCAAAGGAAGCAGAGAACAGAGTTGACAGGCTGGTGGCTATCCTGACGGATTTCCAGATGAGTTGGGTAAAATAACATTACAAGATCCCAATAATTTTATGCAAATGAAATGTTTTGCTGTGTGCTGTCCCTCACAGGGAGACACATGACTTTATTTTTGTCCTTGTAAAAGCTCTGTTCTTTATTCCTGTGCCTAGAGTGTCTGTGTGTCTGTTCAGTTCTGTAGAAGCAGTGACAAACAGCCTGGAGACTGAGATGAAGGGCACTGAGAACCACACTTGGTTCTTCCAGCTCCCTGGGAAAGGTGCCTTGTCTCCCGTCAGAGAGGGATGATGTGAAGATGTCTGTGAGTCAGGCGAATCAGAGCTGAGCAGTGGGCCAGCGATACGTTAGCACAACCACAGAGCAGAAACCATCTGGCAGTCAGTGGGGCAACGATTGCCTGCTCTTTGCCAAGTCTGGCGGTAACTTAGGTTTCTGCGAGGACTTCTATTTCATTCCTGGGTGCAACTGGAAACTAAGATTTCTAGCCCTTAAAATACGGACTCTGACTCATCATTCCACTAGCTCCAATATCTGCTATCAGGGATGTGACCCTGCCCTCCAAGGAGCCCAGTACTTTATGAAAGGAATGATCTTCACACTGTGAAGTCTGAAGAGATTACCACTCCCTAATCTGTCCTACAGAACAATGGTAAAATCACTCAAAACCTTTAAGGGTATGATAAATGCTTTCATTCCATCCTTAGGTTAAACAGGGATGCAGCAGAAGGACTTGAGAATTTCTGCGAACAAAGATGACACAAATTACAGACAGAAAAAAATTTATAGACAGAAAACTGAAAGAGTTTTCACAGAAGACATAAACAAATTTAGTAATCTGTAATAAGTAATTAGTAATAAGTAAATTCAAGATAAAATAAAAGGAAAACATCCACTGGAGAATATGATGCACATTTTTATTAAAATTATCCTTTCTAGTTTACTTCATTTTAGTTTCTGAAAATGTGATTTTCTTATATGTTATCATAAATACTAAAGAGATTAACCCGCTCTTTCACTTTTCATTAAAATCCTCTTTAATCCTTGGACAGAGTTTTATTTTAATTATTTTTTATTTTAAAAAATTAAAAAAATTTTTTTTTCTTTGGGCAGAATTTAAAAAGTATCTGGACTGTCAGTAATTCCCCCATGCTCTGAGATCTTTATAACCTGGCTATTTACCTAACCAAGCTAGATTACTATTCTATTAAAATTCACTTCAGGTGTAAAATTATTTATAATGTTGGCCTACTTTCAGTCACAGAACTATTTTAAACAATTTCCTTAGCCTAAAACTAAAAATGCATGACACAGACATTACCTCTAATTTTCAAGAAGTATTTAAGGAGGCTGACAATATATAACAATCTATATGAAATTACCTAACAAGTCATATACTCCGCAATTGATTCATCAGTTTTGAGTGCCTAATATGTATCATGTATTCAGCTAAAAACTCAGCATAAAAATTCAGCTAGTGGAATAATGATAGAATAGATACTATCAGATTGACCTCACATATCTTGTGTACTCCTATATAAATAAAAATAAAAACAAAATAAAAATAATTTGCAGGAAGTAGAATAAATGTCTAGATTTCTACCTTTGATTTAAAACAGGAAGGCTGACTAACAAAATTATCATCTATTTAGCATCTATCCGTCTCTGTCACAAGCTTCCCTTGTGGCTCAGCTGGTAAAGAATCCACCTGCAATGTTGGAGACCTGGGTTCGATCCCTGGATTTGGAAGATCCCCTGGAGAAGGGAAAGGCTATTCTTTTCCTTCCCCAGAATACCCTTTCCCCAGTATTCTGGCCTAGAGAACAAACGGTCAGACACGACTGAGTGACTTCCACTTCACATCTCTATCATTTTTTTGCAAACAAATACAGCAGTATTAGTTTGTATATAGGCATACCTATTTAGGTACTGAAATAAATCACTGCTTAGGTATTTGTAAAACTCCTATAAGAAAATTTTTGCTTAATTAGACTACATTTAAAATTCTCATCTTTATATTTTTTAATTTTATGATCTCTCTGGGATGGAGGTAGGTACTTGATCTTGTGTTCAATTTAATTGTATCTTATCATCTTTATTACAATGTAAATTGCATGATGTTATAATGCATGTAAATATTTGGAAATTATATATTCATTAGCATTTGAAAATCTGTATAAACATTTATCTGAATATTTGAAACTTGAAAATATGCCACAAATACCAAATATTGGAATACATCTAATAGAGGAAAAATTAGAAGATAAATATAATTAAAAATATATATCATATTTATATCATTGGGTATTAAAAACATTTTGTTATGAACATTTTGAGTCAAGTTTTAAAATGTTCATTATCACTAAATGTGTTGATTGCAGAATAAACTACATAATTAATAAGGGATGATAATTTAACAAAATTATATAAAATATCCTAGTCTTAAGAATTTAAGATGTTAATAGTTCAATGTATCTTATAAAATTTTGTTTTACTTAAGTGATGAATTAAATAATTTTTAAAATATGATTTTATTTTTCATTTTCTTCTATAACTTTTACATTTTTATTTAGCTGTCTCCAAAGTACAGAAATAATTCACAATCTATTAAAATAAATGTAAGATTTCCATTGTATCCATCTCCGGGCGACTTAATTCCTTTCTTCATTGTATCGCAAAAATCTCACAAGAGCAACTACTGAAGAAGTTTATCAATTCAGAGTCTCCTCAAGCCTCTCTGTTTATCAAAATTGTACAACAATACACAGGTGCTTTCTCACAGGTTTGGACTTGTAATAAAGGCATACTTGTGCCTAATTTATCTTTCTGAGGCATTTTACATCCTGGACCATTGTTTTCAAGTACAAAAATATTTTCAGTGGTCAATAAACATTGAGTAGTTGGAAGAAGATTCTTAAATTGTCTCTGTAGTAAAAGAAGAAAAACTTTATTTTCCTAGATCATTTATTTTTAAATTTAAATAATTTAATAAGGTAATAAGAAGATATATATATTTAACATAAATGATATTATAGAAATATTTATTAAATACAATTATACAAGGTACAAACTGAAAGATATTTTGAAAAACTATGAATCCTGTAAGGGAGCTGAGGTTTTTTATTTTGGATCACTTTTTTTTTTAATCTAGTTCAAGTCAATACATATTTACTGACAAATTATTTGTTCTTAGCATTATGTTACATGCCGAATAAAGATGATATGGTCTCTGCCCTTAACAAGAACTTAAAGATATTTTTCTTTGTCTAACAAGTTTACCTGTTGAGTTATGAAATTAATTCCACTGAGATCATAGTTACAAGACATGGGACTCTGATTGCTTGGAACTGGTTATCCACTAGCATAAACCATGCTATCACTTGATGAGAATCTGTATTGTTTGGCCATAAGTTTAAAACTTAAACTGTGAGGCATATTTAATATAAATTGTAGGAAACATCTTGACCTTTATGAATAATCAACGGTAAATTGTGTGGGTAGGGGGTGCGGCGAATTTCACCCTAAATAAGATATGTGAAAAACACACTCAGGTAAGAGTATTCAATGATCAGATAAATTTAGCTGAAAGAGATTTTCAAAATTTCTTCTATTAGAGATGATGGAAATGAGACAGTCACTAGAAAGGAATTATCAAGTGTGACAATTTATATATTAAGAACTACTTTTCAAATCTTCACTATCAATGGTAAAGTAGTTTGATAAAGTTGTTTATTAATGATCTCTCTCTACATTGCAAAACAATGAAAATATGAAATTAGAAGAAAACAATATAAAAACTAATCTTGCTATGTTACAGTGGGAAATTCAAAGTTACTTAAAAATAACAAAAGACTTCCCTGTTGGCTCAGATGGTAAGGAGTCTGCCTGCAATGCGAGAGACCTGGGCTCGATCCCTGGGGTGGGAAGATCCCCTGGAGAAGGAAATGGCCACCTACTCCAGTATTCTTGCCTGGAAAATCCCATGGACAGAGGAGCCTGGCAGGCTACAGTCCATGGGGTCACAAAGAGTTGAAGATGATTGAGTGGCTTCACTTTCACAAAATTAACAAAACTAATGATTAAAGAACACAATGTATGAAGAAAAAAAAGACACACACACACACACACACAAATCTGGTAGATTCCAGATCTATTCACTGGAATATGAGTTGTGGGTTGGTGTGTGTAACTTGCTTGTTGTGATAATTCCTCAGTGGGCACTCAGCTATTGACTGGATTGCTAATTAGATCCCATAAATTTTAAATGTTTCTTCTTTTACTCTTTAGTCTTTGATAATTTCTGAATAGCATTCTTAGCTTCCCAAAACACACCCACACAAACAAAGTTTAAATACTATTAAATATGCCAGTTTAAAAGACAATGACATGAAATGGCAACCCACTCCAGTATTCTTGCCTGGAAAATCCCATGGACGGAGGATCGTAGTAGGCTACAGTCCGTGGGGTCGCAAAGAGTTGGACACGACTGAGCGACTTCACTTTATGCCTTTAGCAAGGTGTATAAAGATAAACAAATAAAATCAACTTCTCTTGACACTACTTTCTCATTTGTAAAATTAAGTGTACTGGACTAAAATGTTGTCTTAAACCTACTGGTTCCCATATGGCTCTGTGGGTTTTATTATTTATGCAGTGACAGCCACTGTTTTATATAGCTCCTTTAGTGATATTTTTGCATAAACTGAGTCAGTGATGTAAATTACATATGACTTTTGAAATGAATAAAAATCTAAACACAAATATATGTGAAAACTTTTTGGTTAACAGCGTACATAAATAATTTTTTCCACTATACTATAAGTAGCTTCAGTCACTTATAAGATTAGAGTTACTCTCTTTCTCTCTATGTATATATATGTTTACTCTAAAAATTATATAAATAATAAGTAGCTGATATATTGATAATAAACATAAATATGGTTGTATATAGTATAGCTACTACACATAAATATCTCTAGAGTTACTAAAAAATAAGCACATCGCAAAATGTCCAACATATAATATCCCTAAAAATGAACATCTTGGGGGAAAAACCAATTATTTTTCAGATTTTTTTTTTTTTGGAAAATTTTTTCTTTTGCTTTTAACTAGCTTAATTTTTTTGTTTCTGAACAAAATTTTACCATATGGGCACTGCCAGTTTCCAGCAGTGATTCTATATGAGTGGATAAAAATAATCAACCCTTCAGATACAGAAATATACTCCATGTTTTTTCATGTGGAAATTTGCTTAATAAGAATTTAATGAGGATCGACTACATGCCAGATTCTGCATGATGTGTAATTACACAAAGATTAATACGCCAACATTCCTGTATTTGAGCCACCCTACCTGTACCTACAGATCATGCTTAGAAAAAAACTCTAATTATTAAAAAATTGAAGTCTGTACTTGTTTCTTATAATTTGATTGTAATTCAAACTGTGATCATGTATTAAATTCCATTGTTGTTTATGTAATTATCTCTATTTACTTATGCCCAAAGAATTTTTAGCTAATTGAAATCACATTAATAATTTGAGCAATTCTACTGACTATGTAGTGACTCTGTCAGACTATGGGGAAAAACCCAGCTATGCTCACAAACTGCCTCTTTGAGGGAAAAAAGTATCCTTATGCATAGTGTTTGGCAATTTTGGGGTGTAAATTCTCCTACTGTGATTGATTTTAAGTTATCCATACTTTAACAGCCATCCTGCAAAATTCTTGAATGTCTAATGACCATCTCTAACAAGCTGGCACTAGACAGCCAACTACCAGATAAAACTTAAGTTACAGTCTTCTCACCTTAGTAGGGAGAAACAGGAAAGCATCTTTTGGGATCATTGCTTTGGTGAAAGTTCTCAGGAGGAACCCAAGAAGTATTAATGAGTGGCTAGGCGAACCCACTCCAGTGTTCTTGCTTGGAGAATCCCAGGGATGGGGGAGCCTGGTGGGCTTCCGTCTATGGGGTCGCTCAGAGTCAGACACGACTGAAGCGACTTAGCAGCAGCAGCAGCAGCAGGGAAGGCTTTTGGCTTCCCACGTAGTGCTAGTGGTAAAGAACCCACCTGCCAATGCAGGAGACATGGGTTTGATTCCTGGGTCGGGAAGATTTCCTGGAGAAGAAAATGGCAACCCACTCCAGTATTCTTGTCTGCAGAATCCCATGGACNGCCCCAAACATAGTTTATCCATAAAAACATGGCCTGTGCCTTTCACACCATTCTCCTGCTTATCTACACAGTGCCTTGATTTGACAGCTAAATCAATTAATCATTACCAGCCTCCTCCAGGCACTGACAGAGAAGGCCTTTCAATTGGCAGAAGACAAAAAAAAAAAAAAGTACATAAAAAAAAATGTAAAAATAAAAACAAATGTTTTAGTAGAGTAATACTTCCTTTGCATTTATTCCTTCCTCTCCCACTTAGGAGCAGAATCAATTCCGATTTCCAACTAACTAAAATTTCCCAGTGGCATAAAAATATATTATAGCAATACTTTCTATCTAGTACAGTGCCCGTGTTGAAAGAATCCATGGTAGTTTAATGATTTAAAAAATAAACAATCACTGTTTCTCACACATCCTTTTCTGTATTTATGTATCTGTTAGTTGCTCAGTCATGTCTGACTCTTTATGACCCCATGGACTGTAGCCCGCCAGGCTCCTCCATGCATGGGATTTTCAGGGCAAGAATACTGGAATGGGTTGCCATTTCCTACCCCAGGGGAATCTTCCCCACCTAGAGATCAAACTTGTGTCTCCCACATTGCAGGCACACTCTACTGTCTGAACCACCAGGGGCGATAAACTTTCACTATATCTAAGTCAAGATTCTGAAATAAAACCAGCTCCTACGTTTCCTATTCTAGTTTTCTTAAGATTGATGCTACCTCACATTAAAGCTCACCAGAGACAATTTCCCTTTCTTGGGAATAAAAATTTAAATCCTCCCACAGGCGCTTATGAAGGACTTCTGTAAAAGTTCCAACTTTCTCCAATATCTAGAGAGGGGATCTCGAAAGCACCAAATAGATAAAGGCCCTGGATATCTTCAAACTGGATTTAATCTGCTAAGCAAAAGACCGTGAAGATAGACTGCCTTCATGATAGATGGAGTGGTGGGTGGAGAGGTTCTTTCACTGTGGGACTTGGTGGACCACTGGATTCCTCAAACATCCAGGAAGAAGTGAATATTTATCTTAATCAGTGCAGTTCAGTTCAGTTCAGTCGCTCAGTCATGTCCGATTCTTTGCGACCCCATGAATCGCAGCACGCCAGGCCTCCCTGTCCATCAGCATCTCCCGGAGTTCACTCAGACTCACATCCATCGAATCAGTGATGCCACCAGCTGTCTCATCCTCTGTCATCCCCTTCTCCTCCTGCCCCCAATCCTTCCCAGCATCAAAGTCTTTTCCAATGAGTCAACTCTTCGCATGAGGTGGCCAAAGTACTGGAGTTTCAGCTTTAGCATCATTCCTTCCAAAGAAAGCCCAGGGTTGATCTCCTTCAGAATAGCTACCTCTAAATTTGTACTTTGTGTTTCTATATCCTTAATGAACTAAAATAGTTATCAGAATTCTTATAATAGACTGGTGCATTTTCAGGTTGTTTTTCATGTGGTCTTCTGAGGTAGCAAAGATATCAGGGATGGGGAAAGATTTGGAGCACTGCGTCCTTCATATTTGGCACTATGCCAAATTCTCACCAACCTGGAAGCACTTCTGGCAGTCTCACCATCCACTACTAGGAATGCCAGTTTTGTATCTCTCTCTTTGGTCCAGAAGCAAAACAACACAACTTTAGATTTAGAGCCAAATACCCTTTAACAGGGCTTCCCTGGTGGCTCAAAGGTTAAAGCGTCTGCCTGCAATGAGGGAGACCTGAGTTCAATCCCTGGGTTGGGAAGTTCCCCTGGAGAAGGAAATGGCAACCCACTCCGGTATTCTTGCCTGGAGAATCCCAGGGACGGAGGAGCCTGGTGGGCTACAGTTCACGAGGTCGCAAAGAGCTGGACACGACTGAGCAACTTCACTTCTCTTCACTATCCTTTAACAAAGAAAAAAAGTTTAGAATTGCGTATTTAGTAACAGAGTGTGAATTTTTTCAAGTTGGTTTAGAGGTGCCTAAAAGAATGGGAAAGAAAGGTAGACAGAGACAGGATAGAAGTTAATTTGGAAGGTTAATTTGACACGCATGCCTTGGAGCAGATGCTCAGTTGGATACACTATTCAGTGTTAGTTTCTACAGTATTTTTAAAATGAAAAAGATAGAAAGCAATGCAAATATTCCCTAAATCCATAAATATTCAAAGTACAATTAGAAAATCAGATAATTTTACTCACTGAGATGTGCAGATTTTACTTTATCAGTTTGAATTCAGAACCAAAAGAAAAAAAGAAAAAAGTTAGCTATTTTATGACTGCACTCAGAATGTTAAGTAACACTGGATTACAATACTTAGTTCAAGGTAGTCAAGTGATCACAACTACTATGTCAGTGGTAGGGACTCACTGATTCTGCCACAGGAATGTTTTGTATATCAGTTTCAGTTTGTCTGTCCTTCATGAAAATAATATCCTGCTGCTGCTGCTGCTGCTAAGTCGCTTCGGTCGTGTCCAACTCTATACAACCCCATAGATGGCAGCCCACCAGGCTCCCCCATCCCTGGGATTCTCCAGGCAAGAACACTGGAGTGGGTTGCCATTTCCTTCTGCAATGCATGAAAGTGAAAAGTGAAAGTCAAGTCGGTCAGTCAGATCCGACTAGAATGCCACTAAAGGGAGCAAGTGTATTCCAGTGAAGCTGAGATTGTACCTGCTTAATCCTTAACTGCACCAGAACACTGGCTGCAATTTTTCTCCCCACCCTGAGGTTTTCTAATGTCTTAAAATTCTGCTCTTTCTCTTTCTTTAAATACTACTCACTGTCCTTCTCCTGGTTTGTCAAAAAATGAATGTGGGTGAATATGCAGGAAACATCTATTTAAGGATGTGGAAAAGGTGGTGAATATCTTCAAAGACTAAACTTTTCTTTTTTTCCCTCAAAAATTTGGTGCTATCCCTCCTTAACCACAACCCTTCCCTTATCTTCATAGCTAGAGTGGTTTTGAACATAAAGCTTCCTTACATTACTAAGGCCCACTGCCAATATGTAAAGAAGAACGATCCTGGATACTCTCTGACTGACTATCCTGGAAAAATTCCAACCTTCCAGGAATATCACAGTATTTTCTGAAGAATTACCAAAAGATTTGAAAAGGAAACTTAAAATAATACCCACTAGCAAAGAACTGCTGGGGGACACTGATATTATTTTAAATAGATCTATAGAGAAATATTATATGATTTGTTTGAGGATATCAGCACACTAAAGTCATTATTTACCTTATGTCTTGAGAAAATGTACATGTTTTATTTATTTAGCATTTAAAGGAATATATATATATATACATATTTGCATCAAAATAGGGTTGACACCCTATCTTTTCTCCTTTGGGTTTTTTGGCTTATGCATTTCAGACACAAATAGCAGAGGGATGCTTTTAAAAACTATTTTTTTTCATGCCACTGGTTCATTAAATACTTTTGGAGTGATGTTGTATCTTTGATGACTTGTGATCAGTTTTCTTCTACAATTTCAAAATAACCACCATACTTTTCTTATTAAACATTATAGAAATTCGAGTCATTTGGCTTTTTTTTCTACCTACTGTGTCTAATCTAACCACCAACTGCTGCCATTTCTCTGCTTCTTCCATTGTTTTCATTTCTATCTCCATAAAGTAGGCCCTCACTACCATAGTCCTGAATTATTACAATTGTCCCCAGATCCCCCATCTCTTTCTCTTTTTCATGAGCTCTTCAATCTCTCCTGATCCCCACAGTTAAACGGCATTTTAAAATCATATTTTGATGATAACTCGCTTCACTGAAAACTTTTCAGGAGATGCCTTCTTTTGGCAGAAAGCTTTAACGTGACATTTAAGGCCCAAATTTGTCTGACCACAGCTTGTTTTCCTAATCTTTCATTGTATTAATTTTCTACATGAATTCTTCTTTATGTAGAATGTTGTATGGACTGTCTCCTGGACATTCCATCCTCACCCACTGCCTTCTAGATTTTGCTCATGGTGTATTCAAGGTCTGGGTTTCCTACTTCTTCCCTTTCCTTAAAAACATTGAACATAAGCCTTTTTCCTCTCCCATGAAGTCTGCACTACCAGAACTTCTCAGGGAAATTCTGTAACTCATGCTTTATCATTAATTCTGTCAGTTAACTATTTTCTCTCTTGGATTATATGTAATAGAATATGTAATGTACATATTCTAAGGCTTAGACTGGAAAAGGGAAGAGCCAGTATTTTAAACTTACCTCCAATAATAAGAATAAAGACTAATTTTCTAGTTTCAAAATGAAACTTGTGGTGGGAATGTACAGTGGTCCACCACTGTGGAAAACAGTTTGGCAGTTCCTCAAAAAGTTAAATATGGAACTGTGTATGACTCAATAATTCCACTCCTAGGTATATACCCAAAGAACTGAAAATAAGTATTCAAAAAAATTGTATATGAATGTTAAGAGCAGCTCTATGTTCAGTAGCCAAAAGCTGAAAACAACTCATTTATTTACCAATGAATGAATGGACAAACAAGATGTTATTTCACCATACAATGAACTACTGGGCCATAAAAAGGAATGAAGTACTGATATCTATCTATCTATCTATCTCCCTATCTGCTGTATCATAGATAAAGCCTGCCAGCATTATACTCAGTGTAGAAAGCCAGTCACAAAGTAACTCATATGTCATTCCATTTAAATGGAGTATCCAGAATATGCAATAGTCAATACTATACTAGAAATTTAATTAGTAATTGTTTAATGCTAGAGTGAGGAATTACATACAGGCAGTGATGGCTGAAGTTCACAGGGTTTCTCTGTGGTGATGAAACTGTTCTAAAATTGACTATGGTAACAGTTGCACACATCTTTGCATATATTAAAACCCATTGAGTTATAATTTTAAGTGGGTAAATTGTATGGTATGTATTGTATGCTATATAAATAACTTAAAATGGAGTGTAAAACAACTTATTTTCTGCTTATATAATAAGTTATTTAATACACCAAGTATAATATAATATGTAACAAGTCATTTTCTGTTATGTTTATACTGAGACATTTACTCCCTGGTAATGGAGGAGTGAAAAAAGCAAAGCATGGTTCAGTGTTGCCTCTTGACATCCTAGTTCCTTTAGAAAGGACATGGAGAAGTCTTTGCTTTAACTGACACTAAGGATTATAGTCTCTCTCTAGTCTAGGACAGTGTGCAATAATGTTAAGGAATCCAAGAGTTCTCAGGGAGTTACCCCTTGACCACAAGTCAGAGGAAAGAAACGAAGTGTTTAAGGTCCCAGCCTGTTAGAATAGTGGGGCATGCATGCTAAGTCGCTTCAGTCGTGTCTGACTCTTTGCAGCCCCATGGACTGTAACCCGCCAGGCTCCTCTGTCCATGGGATTCTCCAGGCAAAAATACTAGAGTGGGTTGCCATTCCCTTCTCCAGGGTATCTTCCCAACCCAGGGACTGAACTCACATCTCTTATGTCTCCTCCATCGGCAAGCAGGTTCTTTAACGCTAGCGCCACCTGGGAAGCCTAGCATAGCAGTAGCATGGTCCAAGAGTGCATCTATTTACCTCAGGTTGCATTGGAGAGAAAACATCAGATCTCCCATTTTTCATAGCGTCAGCACGGTATAAGCTTTTCTTGCCAGAGAACAGCATTTGAGTGTCAAACAACCTAGTCACTTGGAGGCTGACCAGATGTGTAGATACACTGATGCTCAAGACTCTGAAGATTGTAGTGCTCTAAGGTAAAAGCTCATTAATCTTTTTAAAACACATAGCTTTGGTTCCTAAATTCAATTATTTCATCCCCCCTAAAATTATGTATTCCTGCATAGGCAATTACACCAGCCAGCTTTAAATCTAGAATTTACAGCCTTAATTCCATGGAATCATCTAGTGATCAATGAGAGTCACATTACACATGGTATTTACTTAAGGCAATAAAACCTCGAGAAGGCCAATTCCAGGACTACTAAGCAGAACACTGCACTTTCACCCCCACCATTCTGGTTTCTGCCCCCCAGTGACCTCATTTCACCAGTGAATAGGATGATTGTTCTGAAAATGTATTCCACATGTCCAGGAAAGATGCCATAAATGATATCTGGGGCTGCAACTGTTGCCTGATCCTTCTTCCCTTTGATTCCATTCCCAAACATGAAAAATAAGGAAATTATAAATGTAAACACCATCTGTCATCAGTTGCAAATCATTCCCTCCCACCACAAGAGACTTTCTCTAAAAAGACAAACTCTCCACATTACACTTTTTGATGTAAAGGAATTAGTGAAGGGCAATGTTAAAGAGCTCTAGATTCTAATTTACTTTGTTAATTTCCCACCATTGTTTCCTAAAATGGGCTGTTAACATAAATGCTAGTGGAGTTTTCTGATGACTTTAGTAGTCTGCATGTGATGTGACTGTCTTCCTCCTTTTGCCTACCCAAATTAGAGTGAAAATACCAGCACACCAGAAGTGACTTTCCCAGTAAATATTAGAAATGCCACCTACCCTTTCTATTGTTAAAAAAACTATCAGTGCTTTTAATGGTGCAACCAAAATATATAAGCTATACACTAATGTTATGTTACTAGTGACACTGATAGCATCCATACAGATTTCCATCTTCTAAATGAAAAATAGGGGTAAATATGGGCACAGGACTGGAAAAGGTCAGTTTTCATTCCAGTCCCAAAGAAAATGCCAAAGAATACTCAAACTACCGCACAATTGCACTCATCTCACATGCTAGTAAAGTAATGATCAAAATTCTCCAAGCCAGGCTTCAGCTATTATGTGAACCGTGAAATTCCTGATGTTCAAGCTGGTTTTAGAAAAGGCAGAGGAACCAGAGATCAAATTGCCAACATCCGCTGGATCATGTAAAAAGCAAGAGAGTTCCAGAAAAACATCTATTTCTGCTTTATTGACTATGCCAAAGCCTTTGACTGTGTGGATCACAATAAACTGTGGAAAATTCTGAGAGAGATGGGAATACCAAACCACCTGACCTGCCTCTTGAGAAACCTATATGCAGGTTAGGAAGCAACAGTTAGACTGGACATGGAACAACAGACTGGTGCCAAATAGGAAAAGGAGTACGTCAAGGATATATATTGTCACCCTGATTATTTAACTTGAATGCGGAGTACATCATGAGAAACACTGGGCTGGAAGAAACACAAGCTGGGATCAAGATTGCTGGCAGAAATACCAATAACCTCAGATATGCAGATGACACCACCCTTATGGCAGAAGGTAAAGAGGAACTAAAAAGCCTTTTGATGAAAGTGAAAGAGGAGAGTGAAAAAGTTGGGTTAAAGCTCAACANAGGAAGCAACAGTTAGAATTGGACATAAAACAACAGACTGTTTCCAAATAGAAAAAGGAGTACATCAAGGCTGCATATTGTCACCCTGCTTATTTAACTTATATGCAGAGTACATCATGAGAAACGCTGGGCTGGAAGAAGTACAAGCTGGAATCAAGACTGCCGGGAAAAATTTCAATAACCTCAGATATGCAGATGACACCACCTTTATGGCAGAAAGTGAAGATGAACTACAAAGCCTCTTGATGAAAGTGAAAGAGGAGAGTGAAAAAGTTGGCTTAAAGCTGAACATTCAGAAAACGAAGATCATGGCATCCAGTCCCATCACTTCATGGGAAATAGATGGGGAAACAGTGGAAACAGTGTCAGACTTTATTTTTGAGGGCTCCAAAATCACTGCAGATGGTGACTGCAGCCATGAAATTAGAAGACGCTTACTCCTTGGAAGAAAAGTTATGACCAACCTAGATAGCATATTCAAAAGCAGAGACATTACTTTGCCAACAAAGGTCCATCTAGTCAAGGCTATGGTTTTTCCAGTGGTCATGTATGGATGGGAGAGTTGGACTGTGAAGAAAGCTGAGTGCTGAAGAATTGATGCTCTTGAACTGTGGTATTGGAGAAGACTCTTGAGAGTCCCTTGGACTGCAAGGAGATCCAACCAGTCCATTCTGAAGGAGATCAGTCCTGGGTGTTCACTGGAAGGACTGATGCTTAGGCTGAAACTCCAGTACTTTGGCCACCTCATGCAAAGAGCTGACTCCTTGGAAAAGACTCTGATGCTGAGAGGGATTAGGGACAGGAGGAGAAGGGGACGACAGAGGATGAGATGGCTGGATGGCATCACTGACTCGATGGATATGAGTTTGGGTGACCTCCAGGAGTTGGTGATGGACAGGGAGGCCTGGCGTGCTGCGATTCATGGGTTCGCAAAGAGTCGGACACGAGTGAGTGCCTGGACTGACTGACTGACTGTTTTAAATTACTAAGTTCAACTTATGTAGATATTCAGAAAACTTAATAAAATCACCAATCAGTGGAAAATGCTTGCACTTAGTGGGATCTCAAAATGGCTCCTTACTTAGCAAGTATAATTAATAATAAATTCTATATCGAATCAAAAGAATTTAGTTATAATTCCTTGATTTCTTCAAATAGTTCATCTCTTATTTTAGTTCTCCATCACAAATTCTCTGCCTTTCTCTTATTTTAATTGTATTCCTTACTTTAAACTTTTAGGAATTCAGGCATTGTTTTAGGGCTTCCCTGATGGCTGAGACAGTAAAGAAACCGCCTGCAGTGCAGGAGACCTGGGTCTGACCCCTGAGTCAGCAAGATCCCCTAGAGGAGGAAATGGCAACCCACTCCAGTATTCTTGCCTGGAGAATTCTATGAATAGAGGAGTCTGGCAGGCTACAGTCCACAGGGTCGCAAAGAGTTGGACACAACTGAGCAACTAATAAACACACACACACACACACACACACACACACACACACACACACGAGCTGTTTGAAAGTGTGGGAAGTCATCCTGGAGGTGAATCACCTTTTGTGAGCTCTCCTATGCTAAGGTCTGAGTGTTTCTGTGCCCACCCCCCCAAATCCCTATGTTGAAAATCTAGTGCCCAAGGTTGACGGCATTAGGAGGGGGGATATTTGGGAGGTGACTGGAGCCCGTATTAAAGAGAGCTGACAGCACTAGCCCTTCTCTCCATCACATGAGGAGACAGTGAGAAAGAAGTCCGCAGCCTGGAGGAGGGCTCAACCTCAGTGCCGTGGACACCCTGATCGCAGAGGTCCAGCCTTCGGGATTGTGAGAAACAAGTTCCTGTTGTTGGTAAGCTCCCCGGTCTGTGGTATTCTGTTACAGCAGCCCCAAAAATTTACAGCCTTCTATGTCCCCTGCTTCTAGTGGGACTATCTCCAAGTTCTATAAGCAAACATTTCCAAAACACAGTGAGATGCTGCATGTGTGACTTGAGGCAATATAATCTCTCAGTTTCTCAAAGCACAAAGAAGAAAATACAATAAAGCCAGCAAGTGGTAAACATTACCAAGATAAACTAATTCTCAAATGAGAAAATCTGTACTAAGAAACTATTAGAAAGGAGCAATCCCAAGGACAGATCTGAAAACTGAAGGTCATTTTCTGTGTGTGTTGAAGAGTAATACAAACTAGGAAATAGTCTTCTCTCTTACTCACAAGTGGAAACTTCCTACTGTTCCCTGTGTTTCCAGCTAAGGTCATTTTCTGTGTATGTTGAAGAGTAATACAAACTAGGAAATAGTCTTCTCTCTTACTCACAAGTGGAAACTTCCTACTGTTCCCTGTGTTTCCAGCTTTTTCTTTTCTTTTTTTTCCTCAAACCAGTTCATTCTGGACTCTTTTCCCCTGAGGGTATATATGACTTTCCCAACTTAGTTCCCTCACTTTTCCCCTTGGGTTATTTTCTTGTCCTGTCTTATTTCTCCTCCTGCTTCAGGGAATCCTTTCAAAACAACTCACAAGGGTCACTTAGCCCAAAACAATATTCACCTTTGTTTTCCATGAACTCCAGCCTCCCTGCAAACAGTTATGAGCTCTGCTGGAGGGGGTGGGAGAGGGAAGAAGGGCCAGGGAGATTTCAGAAGCACACAGAGCCTGAGGTCAGGGAGAGGGTTATTATGCATCTTAAATATCTTGGGCTCCTGGTTCCTTAGTTCTGACTGGAAGATCTTCTGGGCTTGAGTCAACACTCTCACACCCTCCCAGAGCTTTCCTTTGCTTGTCTCCACTGTTAACATTGATGTCACTGACTCAATGGTTTTTTGTTTGTTTGTTTGTTTGTTTGAACTCAAACATGAGTCTGAGCAAGCTCTGGGAGATGGTGAAGGACAGGGAAGCCAGGCGTGCTGAAGCCCATGGGGTCGCAAAGAGTCAGACATGACTGAGCGACTGAACAACAAGTGTTAATGTGGTCTTTGGGTGGAGTAGGCTTTTCCACACAAAGCTGACGTACACCAGAAACAGGTACACCAAAAACCAAAAAAAAGACTTCTGTTTCTTTTAAGCAATGTTGTGGAAGCAAAGAAAAATCTGTTTGGTGACTCTCTACTATTTTCCCTTTCATACTTCTCCTCTCTCTGAGTCATCCTGTGTCTATCAGGTTCCTCTGCAGCTGGCCCATCTCATTGGGAAATGATTTTTCCCCTTCTCCCAGCCCTACAACATTTCATGTTCTTCTAACAATATATACAGAACAAGACATGGGACTTGTCTTATGCATCAGATTGTCAAGATTGGTTGAATTTGATCATATTTTCTTTTTTCATGCTGAATATAAATTATTTGAGGACAGGGACTGAATCTTCTCATGTGTCTGTAGCTTTCAGTTCTGAGTGCACTGCCCTGGGCATAAGATATTCCCTATAAATTTTAATTGAATTGAAGTGAACTATAGCTTTGGCTTTTATGGGAGATGAAGAAAATAAAAATTCCAAATCCATCACGTCAACCTCTCTATTAAAATTCTCATTTTCTAATGATTCCCTTTGAAACATTAAGGCAAGTTTAGTGGTAAAAATTCAGTTTGGGGAGTCAGATGATAGAATTTAAATCTCAACACTCAATTGTGCTTTGGGTCTCCCTCTTTGAAACTGTGAAATGAAGTAAGGTCTTCTTCATAGAGATGCAAGAAGATCCAAGAAGGATCTGTATCTTAAAAAAAGGGAACCTTGGACTGGCCAGAGCATTCACAGTAGATGAATAAGTCAAAAGATAAGGCTTTGTTCCAGAGACCAAGATGGGTCCTTCTCTTCCTCCACATTTAAGCATTTGATTTTATTCTAGATTGTTTTTTATTATGTACATAATAATTGTACAAATAAAAAAGCATACAGTACATGATTTGTTGAAATATTTTCTACTCAGTGGGTCTAAAAACCTGCCTTAGTTGGAAAGGATCCAAGACATACTCTCCATGAAATTTTCCTGAGAGAAGGAAAAGGAGCCAAGAAAGAAAGATTAAATCTGAGAAAATTAGGCAAATCTCCATATTGATGCCTGGAAAAGGGCATGACAGCCCACTTCGGTATTCTTGCCTGGAGAATTTCATGGTCAGAGGAGCCTGACGGGCAATAGTCCATGGGGCTGTAAAGAATCAGACGCGACTCAACGAATGAACACCATACTGTGGCCTGCCCTTCTGGATTTTTACATTACTCCCAGAGATTACTGGCGCTACTATGCCACAGAAGAATGGTTCTTATTACTGCTCAGTAAGGTCATGATGTTCCAAACACGAATCTGCAAGCAAGGGTGAGTTATGCCCACAAAGAAGCTACTGCCAGGATTGAGTCTTGACAGGACTCATTTACCAAATTTACAGGAATGCTACGTGACCATTTTTATTATCACAACTTTATGTGGACATTCATGCTAGTTATCACATGCTTTGATTGCCTGAAAACAACAACTTCAATCTCTTAAAAATTTGAAGGAAACATTAAAGATATGTTTAGGGGATTCCCTGGGAGCTCAGCTGGTAAAGAATCTGCCTGCAATGCAGGAAATCCCAGGTTGATTCCTGGGTCAGGAAGATCTGCTGGAGAAGGGATAGGCTACCCACTCCAGTATTCTTGGGCTTCCCTAGTGGCTCAGATGGTAGAGAATCCGCCTGCAATGTGGGAGACCTGGGTTTGATCCTGGGTTGGGAAGATCCCCTAGAGAAGGTAATGGATACCTACTCCAGGATTCTGGCCTGCAGAATCCCATGCACTGTATAGTCCATGGACAATTTCCATGAGCAATTTCCACATGTGACCATTTTTATTATCACACTTTTATGTGGACATTTATGCTAGTTACCATGTGCTTAGATTGCCTGAAGACAACAATTTAAATCTCTTTAAAACTTGAAGGAAACATTAAGTTTATGTTTAAATGTTAAGCATGGATTTTCCAGGCAAGAGTACTGGAGTGGGGTGCCACTGCCTACTCCATGGAGTATATGCCCACCCCAAATTATCCATCTTCAATTTTTCAGTGTTTTATTGCTCTGTTGATATTCTGGTACCTATGGTGAGCAGTAAGAGCAGGTAAATACATTGGTTGTTTGCTTTCATAAATAACTCATTAAAAATGATTTGAGAAAATTAAAATAGATGTGCACATTCAAAGCATCCTTAATGAGACTGGGACTTTAAAGTAAACTGACCCTAAGAGTTCCTTATATGGAGACAGTTGAGAATCTAATGAGAACATTGAAAAGACTTTAGCTAAGCTGTAATCACACTGCTGTTTTGGATGCTGGCAATTTATGTTGAAGTAAAGTCCTGAACTTTTGTTTGGGGTGGGGGGGCATTTGATTACTGATTCAACCCCCTTACTAGCAATTACTTGATTCGTATTTTCTATTTATTTCTGATTCAGTCTTAGAAGATTGTATGTTTCTAACAGCTTACTAATTTCTTCTAGGTTGTCCAATGTACAGGTGTGTAATGGTTTACTGTGGTCTCTCTCTTATGGGACTTTCCAGGTGGCTCAGATGGTAAACCATCTGCCTACATGTGGCAGACCCGGGTTCGATCCTTGGGTTGGGAAGAATTCCTGGAGAAGGAAATGGCAACCCACTCCAGTACTCTTGCCTGGAAAATTCCATGGACGGAGGAGCCTGGTAGGCTACAGTCCATGGGGTCGCAAAGAGTCACACATGACTGAGCGACTTCAATGGCAGTGTCAATGTGGTCTCTCACTGTCCTTTGCATTTCTTTGATACAGTTGTAATTCTCTTTCTTTTCTGGTTTTATTTGAGCACTCTCTCTTTCTTCTTTTTAACAACTTTAGCTAAAGGTTTATCAATTTTGCTTTTTCAAAGAACCAGCTCTCAGTTTCATTCATCTTTTCTATTGTCCGTTTAGTTTCATTGCTTTCTGCTCTGATTTTTACTATCTCCTTCTTTCTACTAACTCTGGGCTTTACTCATTCTTCATATAAGTAGTCCCCCCTTTTTTTTTCCACTCACAGTGTCATTTCTGTGGAAAGCACATTCACTATTTCAGATCATTAACTAAATTTCTGCTGCAGTGCTTTGTGGCATAATTTATTCTTGAAGAGAATTTGGTTTAGTGTTTCTGAACTTTTGTCTTTTAAGAATATCTCTACATAAAGTCTAAAATTTTAGTGTATCTATATGTATTTTTAGAATAAATGAAGTATTGCATTGAAACCATCAATTCAAATACTCCCATCACTCAAAAGAGCTCTTGAAATTGCACCTGGTCACAAAGTCTTCCCCAGATAACTGTAAGTAAGGAGTATTTGTTTCCTCTTATACTATTTGTACCTGAATTATTCATGAGTCTTCATTTTTACCTTTGAAAAACTTATTAGACTGCTTGCCTGTTTCTTGGCTAACTGGTTTGAAGTTCCTTTGTCTAAGGACATAAATATTTCTTTTATGTTTGAGACAATGCTTCCTTAAAGTTATATATCTTTACAGAACAAATCTTTTTCTGACATATTTAACTTGATCCCTTAAGAATGTCCTGGTGAGAATTTATAGAGATGAGTGTTAAATGCAAGTTTGAGGTCAGTCACTCTTTCTGAAAGGCAGGCAGATTGGTATTGAGTCCCCAGCCTTTTCAATATTTCTTTTAATTATCTTGAAAGTAAACACACTTCCCTTTTGAGTTGTGTTTCTTCAATTAATAAGATAACAGAGTAGTGTTTACAGGACATTAGCTGCTCCTCAGTGATAGCAAGCCAAGTGCAGAAGCTACATCTGTAATTGGTTTTCTGATACAGCCTTCGCAAACACACATAAGAGTGGAAGTTCATGGAAGGGATAAATGGATTTAGTTACCTTCACACACTGCCTTCAAAGAGTGGTTTAATTATGTTTCCTCACAGCAGCTTCCCTTCTGCCAACCCATTAGAGCCTTCTGATTTATGACACAGTAGTTGCAGCATTCCCAGTAAAGACAGGAGTTTCTCTTGTCAGAAACTATAGCTCCATGGTGATACTGCTCTGAGAAAATAAATGAGGTTCTAATAGTCCCAGATTATTACCAAAGGCAGGGTCAAGGAAATAACTTTTACTTTTCTTATTAACCACACATACCAATAAAATTCTAAATTACTAATTTGTATGATTTATGCTTATACATATATATGTATATTTATAAATGAGTCAAAGAGACATCTAAAAAATGCTTCCTAGTAATATCACTTTTCTATAGTATCTAAACCACTTGAAAACTCTACAATTTGTTATACTTAGGCATACATGTTACTTATGTAGGTCATAATAATACCTGAAGGGCCCAAGGGACATTTGTTTTTACTAACACTGCACACTTTTCTCTTAATCAGTGTCAAGATGTTTCTTCCTTGTTCTTACAAAGGAAAATCCATTTTCAATGCAATCTGTTACTATTTTCTGAGTAGACTGTGTACTGGAACCTTCTCATAAGTGGATTGCTACCAATAAATAATTAAATAATCACATGCTACAGGCCCTTTTACTTTAACGATTTCAATTGTTTTGAAATGTGTCTCACATTTTGTATCTTATAGGTATTACTACAACTTGAGGTAAATAGCAATAACAGTGCATGTGAGAGACCTTGGTGAAAAAAGCAAAGTCTGTTTCCAACGAGTTCATGGTCCAGAAAGTGAAACCAAGAGAGCAGGTCATAGCATCACAATATAATCACACAGGCACAGTTATCATAATACATCCAAAGCAAGTATGAGTGTTTCTATGAATAACGTTTACACCGATGCTTTCATGTACCTCTCACCTTACTGTGAACTCCCTAAGCTTAGTCACTGGTCACAGATAAGTGTGGTAAAAGAGTTTTAAATCTCCAAAAATCCCTTCTGAATGGATAAAGAATATGTGGTATCTATATTCAATGGGCTATTACTCAGCCATTGAAAAGGGTGAAATAACGCCATTGCAGCAACATGGATGGACGGACTCATTGTCATCCTGAGTGAAGGAAGTCAGAGAAGGAGAAAGATTGTATGACATCCCTTATATGTAGAATCTAAAAAGAAATGATGCAAATGAACTCACTTACAAAACAGAAAGAGACTCACAGACTCGAAGAATGAACTTGTGATTGCCAGTGGGGAAGGGGTAGTTAGGGAGTTTGGGAGGGACATGTACACACACATCCATTATTTAAAATGGATAACCAACAAGGACCTACTATCTAGCATAGGGAACTCAGCTCTGTGTTAGGTGGCAGCTCACGGATGGGAGGGGAGTTTGGAGTGGAATGCTGTGCTGTGCTGTGCTTAGTCACTCAGTCACGCCTGACTCTTGGTGAGCCCATGGACTGTAGCCTGCCAGGCTCCTCTGTCCATGGGGATTCTCCAGGAAAGAATACTGGAGTGGGTAGCCTTTCCTCCTCCAGAGGATCTTCTCAAACCAGGGATCGAACCCAGATCTCCTGCGTTGCAGGCAGATTCTTTACCTTCTGAGCCACCAGAGAAGCCCAGTAATACTGGAGCAGGTAGCCTACCCCTTCTCCAGGGGAACTTCCCAATCCAGGAATCAAACTGGGGTCTCCTGCATTGCAGGCAGATTCTTTACCAGCTGAGCTACCAGGGAAGCCATTGGGGTAGAATGGATACATATATATGCATGGCTGAATCCCTTTGCTGTTCACCAGAAATTATCACAACACTGTTAATTCAGCTATATTCCAATACAAAATAAAAGATTAAAAAAAAAAAAAAGAAGTCTTTAGGATGATTCAGGAGCCACAACCAAGAACCAGACTCCTAAAATGACTCTTGGTCTTCTGTATTCAGAAAAGCACCAGCGGGTACATGATCAAGTAACAGTCCCTCTCAGGAAGCTACAGAGAATGACCAGATGCCGCCTTTCCGTGGGGATCCTATAAAGGGTGAAGATCAGATGCTGGCCTCTGTGGGGGAAGAGGGCAGCCTGAGAACCCTTCAAATGTGCATCCCTCATGCACGTTTCCCATTTAAGTTTAAGAATGGCTTTGAGTCATGTAGGTAAGACCTAAGTAAAAGTGAGAGAAAGTGAAGTCGCTCAGTCGTGTCTGACTCTTTGCGACCCCATGGACTGTAGCCTATCAGGCTTCTCTGTCCATGGGATTTTCCAGGCAATAGTCCTGGAGAGGATTGCCATTTCCTTCTCCAGGGGATCTTCCTGACCCAGGGATTGAACCCAGGTCTCCGGCATTGTAGACGGACGCTTTACCATCTGAGACACCAAAAGACAGGCTTAATTAAAGTTTTGTAATCTAATTACCTGTTACTCATCATTGCAAGTTGTAGGGCAAAGTATTTAATCTGAAATATTTCTTTAGTGTTCATTGCAGAAGTTGAGAAAATACTCCCTATACTTAATTCAGATAACTCAACATGTTGAAGTGCTTATCATATATAGTTCTGTCCTTGGCAACAGACAATCAATCTGTATGAATCCAGGTTCCTATCTGTATTATTCACAATAGACAAGAAGTAGAAGTCACTCAAATGTCCATCAATGGAGAAATGCAAACAGCAAATGTACACAAACACAATGGAATACTGTTCAGCTTTAAAAATGAAGGAAATTTTGATACATGCTACACCACAGGTGAATCTGGAGGACAATATGCTAAGTGGAATAAGGCAGTCACAAAAAATACCATAGGGTTCCACTTGTTACAAAGTATCTAAAGTAATCAAACTCATAGAAATAGAAAATAGACTGCTGGCCAGCTGGGGCTGCCAGGAGGAGGAAAAGAGGAACGGCTTAGTGGGTATAGAACTTCAGCTGAGCCACTGGAAAAGACCCCGATTCTGGGAAAGACTGAAGGCAAGAGGAGAAGGAGGACAGAGAGGATGAGATGGCTGGATAGCATCACAGACTCAATGGACATGAACTTGGGCAAAGTCGGCAGACAGTGAGGAACAGGTAGACCTGGTTTCTGTAGTCCATGGGGTTGCAAAGAGTCAGACATGACTTAGTGACTGAACAATTAACAGTAAAGAGTTTAGATTTCCAAGATGAAAATGTTCTGGAAACCTCTTTTATAACCATGTGGCTATACAAAACACTACTCAACAGTATACACTTATAATCGATTATGATGGTAAAATTTATGTGTTTTTTACCACAATAAAAAAGGAGATCATAAATCTACTGTTTTTACATTTTAAAATGTGATTATATAATATCAGAAGCCTTGACTAGTGAAATCCAGAATATATGTAGGTTGACTTTGTGAGAATTATACCAGTACACTGTACCAAGTAGTGCATGGCAATTAAAAAAAAACAATATACAGAAAAGGCAATGTTATCAGACTACATATCATCAAGTAATACTGACCTAGAAAATGACTTGGATGGACTCAAGATTTCCTCTCTCATGTATTTTATGATAACATATTTGAAGACTCTTTATGAACGAAGAATAAACTCATCAAGGAATATAATGAATCTGTTGTTTGGTAAATCAGATTTCATAATTAAATTCAGGAGGAAAAGAAAGAACAGAATAAAAGTGGAAGGGAGGGTAATAAAGCCTCAAAGCCAAATATTTGGAAAGACAGACTTAAAACTATTTCTGCAGAGCACTGTCATCTGAAAGACCCACATGGCAAATGACATGGAACTTAAAAAGATTAGGAAGGAGACAAACTTCCTGAAATCTACGGTATAGTTCTAGAAGCTCAGATATTTCATTCTCTATAAAAGAAAACCAGACTGTTACTCGTCTTGCATTTTCCCCAGAGGCTTATTCAGCTCTGGAGGAGAGCTATGTTATGTGCTTAAAATGATCAGTATGAATATTGACTTTCAGACAGGCGAGAAGTTTGAGATAAAATAGGGCAAGAGTTGCCTGCTTCACACCCTATAGCATTATATTTGCTGCCATGTGTGTGTGAGATATGTTTGGTGCAAAACACAAGTCACCAAAGTGAAATCTGGGAAAACGCCTCAAGGCAGTCAGGAATGTGTGCTTAGGGTACCTGCTGGAAGCATTTAGGTTTGAGAAGGAAATGAGAATTAAGAGAGCTATTCTGACAAATGGTGTCTGCATGGATCAAATTTGGGCACAGTTAGCTCTACCAGAGACCAATCTATTCATAGAACTCCTTAGAAACTCTGAAACTATTCTCCTTTATGTAGTCGTTCTCCCCCCAAAAGCAACGAAAATGGCTAAGAGATTGCTGATAATAAACAGAATAGAGGGTTGGCACCACAGAAAGCAAGTCTTTAGCCTTCATAGGTTATAAAGTTATACCTCGGTGGGGGGGTGGCAGGGTAAATGACAATGTGGAGATGGTAAATGCCTTTCTTGAATGTGCGATCTATAGAAGCATCCTTTGACTCTAAGTATTTCTCTTCTCTTTATCTATTAAGTAGTTTCTTTACACTTTCTGTTTAAAACTAAAAATGGTTGTTCTTTTTTGTCCTGATAAACTCAGCAAATGATGGGCTGTATTTATTTGTTTTAATGTAAAGACTTGTCATGACTAGACAGCACAACAAAGCAGCTACTTCACATTCTCATATTAAAGACTTAAGCATTTGCTTTCTGTTGCCAAAAAGACCCACGGAACCATAAAATCAGACCATGACTTTTACAGTTATGACTTGCATAATGGGAGGAGTATGAGCACATCCGAAGAAAAGATTTTTTTTAATCTGCTCTTTGTGAAGCGGGTAGAGACCTCTAGTGAATTTTACCTGAATTTATTATGCCTTTTAGTTGATCACACTGTGTTTGGAAATATAAGTTGTTATTCAAGTAGCACTCAGCACACATGTTAAAAATTCAGTTCTACTAAAAGGACCTACTGTCTAGCACAGGGAACTCTGCTCAATGCTATGTGGCAGCCTGGATGGGAAGGGGGCTTGGGGGAGAATGGATAAATCTATATGTATGGCTGAGTCCCTTAGCTGTTTACCTGAAACTATCACAACATTATTAATCTGCTATATTTCAATATAAAATAAAAAGTTCAAAAGAAAAAACAATCCTTTCCCTAAACTAGTGTGTTATACTCCTATTTGTTTGACTATGAGTTTCTGTGAAACATACAAGTGGCAAAATGCAACATTATGGCAGATTATTTGTGGTTATTGTGGAAGGTAAACCATCTACTTTGTGGAGTTCACATGGTTTTTACATGTGTACTAACTGTAATAAACTATACCAAATCAACAAGAACAAAATTCAATTTTAAATATCTGTTAAAAACTGGATTTCTAGGGAAGGATGCTTTCCTTTTGGAATTTTCTTCATCTTTCTCTCCCTCCTTTTTTTCAATTGCTGAAAAATTACCCCTGGCATCCAGAACATTTTCTAGGAATTACAGAAGTAGAAGAATTCATTTACTACTGTCCCATACAAGCTAACAAAAACCTTGATGTGTCTCTACTCAGGAGTAAGCTCCTGTTCAGAGTATGAGCATCTCCATGTACTCTGGGGGAAACTGACATCTGGACTGAAGAGCAAAAAAGTAGCAATAACAGTAAGGTGTTATTAGTATCATACTTGCAACTTTGTGGTATTTTCTCTTGTGTGTCTTTTCATTCTGCCAACAACTGTGTGAATTAGGCTGGGCATATGGTGAACATCAAAATGTTTAAATGCCTTAGGTAGCACACATATGTAGTCATTGGGAAGATGGGATTTCTAGATTCTGATGAGAATATGGACTTGGCAGAGCACAGGGAATATGGAGGGGAGCCGGCACACGCCAGGTAGACGCACCTGCCTGCACCCGGGCACCCAAACACTCAGGAGATCTCTCAGATGCTTCAGCCTCGCTGGGTCCCTCCTCTACCTGAAGCTGGCATATAGCCATCCCTGGGTTTGTACCTCTGCAGTAATTGCCTTATTGCCCCCAAATTACTCTTCCTAATTGTTTGTCCCTCTTGTACACCCGCACCAAGGGTATGGACTGGCCCTCATGAGGCTGGGTTTGGCCACGTGGTCCACTTTGGCAAACAGGAGATGGAAGTCAGGCTCCGTGGGCCGCTTCTGCACACCGGCCCGGGGAGGCGCTGCCTGGTATGGCCTCTGCCAGCTACTCTTCCGGTCTGGGAGGGTCTGCTGCTCAGGAGAATAAGAGACAAATGGAGCCTAGCTAGATCCAACCTAAGGCTTACAGCCAGCTCGCTGGCCTCAGTCAAGATGGGTTGATTCTCAGATAACCCACAGAAGAGTGTGAGTGAGAAAGGAGTGCTACTGCAGTTCACTGAAGTGGCGGTGGGCTGTACCGTATCGCTACCTGGTATATCCAGTGGGCTATCAACAGTCACGAAACATTTTCTAACCCATCTAAGCTCGTGAACCTAGATGTAAAAAGTCTCTTGCCTTCCCTGTTCTTGAGTTATGGTAAATTAAAGCACGCTTTTGAACTCCCCCCAAATTAGCTCAGCAATATTCTTTGCTACCTAATCAACAGCCGTGTTAAGACCTTGCAGTCATAAATCACCATCCTTTGCTGACCCTCACTATTCATCTTTATAAAACAGAGAAGGTAATACTTCTCAAATCTACCTTTTGGAATTCATTTATTCATTTGCCAGCTTAGTCAATTAATAGTTATTTAGAACCTATTATTTTTCTAGAACACACAGTAATGAATATGAAAAAGGCCTTAATGACAAAGGTCTCTGACCTACTAGGTACTAGAGAAAAAAATGTTACTTTCCCATATAATCAACACAGTAATGAAGTTAAGTTCTTAATAATATAGGTATACAGTGGAGAATATATCAAGTAGAACAGCAATATTTGAGTTGAACCTTAAAGGATTAGGGGAAGGGGAGGGAGCCAAGGTTATGTTCACACAGGCAGAAAAAAATAATAGCTTTATACTGGATAAAGCTGTGAAAACAAACTAAACCAAGCAATCAAAGTTAATATAACCGATAATGGCACAAATAACTTCTTCCACCTCCGCATCTGAGGCACTGAGAACAACTAGAATTACTAAAAGTGCTTAGCCTGACTTTTATCAAGAGGGAAAAGAAGACAGATCTCAGTTGACAGTCCGCAAAAATCACTGGCCTGTGCTCTTCAAAAGTGTCAGCGTCACAGAAAACAAAGGAATGTTTATTGAGGAAGTGCCCCAGATTAAAGGAGATTGACATCGTGACAACTGAATGTGTTTGCTGTATAAGATATTATTGAGATAACTGGCAAAATCTGAGTAAATTACACAGAATGTCTCATAGTATCGTGTCAATGCTGATTTCCAGATTTTTAAAGTTGTACTGGGGTTGCAAGAAGCATGTCTTTGCTTTGAAGTAAACAATAAAGTACTTAGGAGAAAACAGCTAAAACAATGAGCCTGAATGTGTGGGATGGGTAAAGTAAATGTGGTAAAATATGAGTATTTGAGTAATCTGCATAAAAGGCATATGAGGATTTTTGCACAATTCTTGCAACTTTTACGAGAGCATAGGTTCAGCATAACTTTGAAGTTATGTCAAAATACAGCAAAGCAAAACAAGGCCAAAGAATGAGAGAAAGGATTGAGCCTGTGTACGGAGATGACAGAATTAATGGTACTGAAGAGTACAACGCAAGTCACGGGGACCTGCGGAAGCTTGGGTGACCAAAGGGTCTTTTATCTGCGTTGCAGATACAGCGTATCACTGTAGAGGTAGAATAATAACTTTCCTGCCTAAGAATAAAACCCATAAAACATAAATATGCTCTTTGGATTGTACAACGTCAATTTCCTGATTTTGATATTGTACTATAATGATGTCAGGTGTTACGACTGGTGGAGGCTGAATTAAAAGTATTTGACACCTCCCATACATATTTTTTTTTGCAATTCCCTGTAATTGTGTAATTATTTCAAAGTAAATTTTAAAAACTGCCTTTGTAAACTTTAGCCAAAAAAAGAATAAATCTTATATACTTTTTTAACCTTATACTAATATGAATAACTTCACGTGCTGAGATTTTTATCTCTAAACAAGACTCAGAATTTTAAAATTTCTGTTAATAAACAATTTTAGCAGTTTTCAAATTTAGTATAAATTTCCAAAAGCCATTTCTCTAATATTCCCTTTTAAGGTGTCAAGATTCTCTCCGTGACCAAACTCTAACCAGGATCCACTGAACTCTCTTCTTAACTAGGCCTCCAGCTTGACCTATAGAGACTTGAACAAACACTAACATAGTTTCTCGCAGCTCAAGGCTGCATCCCTGGGAAGACTGAAGCCACTCCTAAAGCACTTGCCTGAGAAAACGCAATGCTGCCAGAGAAATCCACTGTTTCAGCCAACGCCTAGAGATTGGCCTGCGTCTCTCAGTCTCTCTGGGAAAAGAGGAGCTAAACTTCTACTTTTCACCAAGCACCAGTTAGCAAACACTCGTGGGTTTCACATGGATCAGTCCCTATGCCTGCTTTTTGTAATATTTCATTTACCAGACTGTTCACCAAGCCCCTGATCGCCCTCTCTCTAAACTCACATTTTCTAACATGACCTTTAACCTCTGTACACATTGAAATTGAGTTCAGTTCATGCTAAACTGTATGGTAAATTATTACAGGTTAAAATTTGTCCTTACCATTTTAACTAGTGTTCCACTTTGTTTATTTTTGGCAAAGGTTAGATTTTCTTTTTATTTGATCTGCAGTGACAGCAATCAAATTTGCCAGAGAGGCATCAATGTTCGAGACAATCTCAAGCAAAACCTCTAAAGACTTACTGTTATGGACCATCTCTCGTGTGCACCAGACGTTTTGCATCTGGTTTCTCTCATCCATTGCTCATTAGAGCCCCGTGAAAAGAAAACAAACAAGCAACAACTTAGAATGTGAACTCAGTGTGTCTATATCCAAGGCTCCTGTTTGTTCTGTTATGCTTGTCAAGTTGAGCAATATAAGGCATTGTTAACTTTCTAAGGCAGCTCAATACCACATAAACAGAGCAAATTCCAAGCATAATGAAAGATTTTGACTTGATTTTTGATATCTGACTGCTAACATTTTTTTTAAGCCTCACTCCTGCCTCCTCTCCTTGTATATCTGGACAAGATGACATAAAAGTCTAGGTGCTCTCTCTTTTGGTACCAAGAAGAAGTTCACGCCACTCAAAAAACCCCCATCCCCAAGGGACTGGCAACCCACTCCAGTATATCTGCCTGGAGAAACCCATGGACAGAAGGAGCCAGGGAGGCTACAGTCCATGGGCTCTCAAAGAGTCAGACACGACATAGCAACTAACACTTCCACTTCCACTAAACCCTGTTTCTATGATGGAAAGGTGGAAGGCTTGCTTTCTCAAGGCTTTCTCTTTTTTTGGCTCATGTGGGATATCCTTTCTTCCAAATGTCTTATAAACTGTTCACACCCTGTTGGTGTATGGATGGTACCATCAGTCTTAATATCCAATCCAAATTTTTTTAGGGGTGTCATCTTATTCCTTGAGTGGCCATGACTATGCTGAATCATTTAAGTGCTTAAATGTTAAAAAAAAATTTTTTAAGAGTGTTTTCAATTCACTTAATATTAAAGTCATAAATATAACTTGTCTCTAACTCCTGGACTCCATGGCAGTCCAGTAGGTAGGGCTCTGTGCTTCCATGGCATGGGGCATGGGTTTGATCCCTGGTGTGGAAACTAAGATCCCACATGCCATGTGGCATAGCCAAAAAAAATTAATTAAAAAGTAAAATAAAACAATTAGTAGTTATGTAATTAACATAAATGTGCCAGAATTCACTGAATATGTTGATGTTGACAGTGTCCATATTGCCCAATAACTGGACAAATTTCGATTTTTGTTCTCAAAGATGCAAAGATTTCTGGTTTGTTAAAATAGCTCAGAATGAGATTCATGTGAAAATAACCCATTTACAAACACACATTCAGTGTGTGTGTTCTCCTGGGGGAATATATATTTCTTTACAGAGCTTAGCAATGGTTATGAAAACAATATAAAATCTGTCAGTATTCCATTATAACTCTATTTTATACCTTCATTCCTAATAAATATTTTGCACTCATTACTGACTTTTGACTTTGGATAAAGAAAACTTGAAATCATGAAATGGTGGTAACAATTTTCAGTTTTTAAAAAAAATTGCTTAATGAGTTTCTTTGGAATAACATCTATTCCAATAAAAAGAATTGAAAAAAAGTTCATTAAAAAAAAAAAAGCTAAAAGTACATAGCGTCAGAAAAACAATTCCTTCACATTCTATTAAAGAAAGACAAATAAACTTTTATACAGTCCTTGTCTTGGCGTTCTCATAAATGCACATTTTTTAATGATCAGGTTGAATGAGAAATTTAGTAGAAAGTAAAATTTTATACAGAAAGTTAGTTTCACATTTCAGTATTAACAGAAGTCTTGTAATAAATTCTCAGACCACATTCAAATAGGAATTCCCATAAAAGGAAATACCAGTGTTCAGAAGTAGTATGAGAACCATTCGCTATAATTTTCCCCCTTATAATAGGAGACAGTTTTGACTACCTGTTCTTTATACAAATGATGCAACACATATGAATACTCTTCTGCTCAAGCACAGTATGGAAAAGCCCTCAATGAATGTCCCACTTAGTGTGAGTATTTAAATTACTATCCTCTAGTATATTTTTGAAGATTCAGCTACAGTATCTGTATTAACCAATCTAAACAAATTCTATTCTCTCCTCTGAGAATTTATGTTATAAATCAGATCATATTCAAACACATACGGTTTGAGTGGGGTAAACCAGTGTGAAAATAGCCAGAAAACATGTGTAAATGCTGATCATGAGGGTGGAAAGTTTTAATGCTTTACCTCATTGCTGGACAGTGCAGCCGTCCAACAGGCCACTATTATTTATATGCAGCTATAAAGTATACCCAGCCAAGTGCACCAAGGGAGTAGAAATACTATATATGAAGCCAATGAGAAGCCATGAATAATTTCCATATACTCATTCAAAATTTTGTCAAGTAACTATTATCCATGTTTGAGAACAAACGGGGTACAAGGTACCGCAGCTCAAAGAACTAACAGTCGAGGAGACAGAAATCTGAAGGCCTTCTACAGTGTCACGTGGTAAGTTCAGTGATGGATCTGTAAACCAAATGCAGAAGAAATAGTTCACTTTGCTCTAATGGTTTAATAAAGAAACTGAAGAAGATTATGAAGCATGTGATGCAAGAAAGGAAGTCAAGGAAGAGATGAGAAGGGGCTGAGACATGATCGAGAGGGAATGGCCTGTTGAGAAACCGAAATATGAAAGCTCATCGTGAGATTCTGGCTGATGTGATGAGCACACACTGTTGGCAGTGACTGCTGAGTGCTGAGACTGCTGACAATGGGGAGACCTTCTAAGAAGGATAGATCTGGAGGTCCCTGCAGGTCACATTTCCTACATAAGCATGGGGTGGGGGAGGATGTATCAGTCACGGTTTGGGGCCAGAGCTAGAGAGAACTCTAGGTATCTTAAGCAGAAAGGTATTCAATACAGTAAGTTAGATAGTTGCAAGATCTGTAGAAGGTAGCCATGGGCTGGTACTGGAGGAACTCAGTATTTCCATGAACTTGCTTGCCAGCAGCACCATCCAAAACCTTCCAGAAGACGGACTCTGCTCATTCCTGTCTTCCTACTTTGCCATCCATCCAGAATCCTAGTATCAGAAGACTCTGAAGAGTATACCTGTTAACTCTGCAACCTTCCCAGATACAGACAAAGTATAACGTAGTTTGAGCGAGCCAACACAGGGTATCCAGCCAAAGACTATTAAGAATTGTATGCAAAAACCTTAGATACTTAAATTTTTATTATCTCTTGTCAATATAAAAATACTGACATCCTAACAAGGGCACAAATTAAAGAAAAGTGTTACAGATATATTTCAGATTTGAAGGGCTATTTACATATGGGAATTGGTTGCTATGACAAGGAAGGAAAACTTCTATTTTATAGTTAATTGGGAAACCTTGGGGCTTCCCAGGTGGCTCAGTGGGAAAGAATCTGCCTGCCAATGCGGGAGATGTAGGAGACATGGGTTTGATCCCAGGTTGGAAAGATCCCCTGGATCAGGGCATGGCAAACCATTCCAATATTCTTGCCTGGGAAATCCCACGGACAGAGGAGCCTGGCAGGCTACGGTCCATGGGGTTGCAAAGAGTCGGACACCACTGAGCATGCCCGCAAGAAAAGGAGATTCTGAGAGCTCTAAAAAGAAGATCCTTGGAAAACAAAGAAGAATAATTACTTTTAGCCCTGGAGAAAGGTATAAAGGAAAGGAACTGAAATGTAGAATGAAGAATTAAGAAAGTCATATGGATAGATTTGCCTGGTTTGAAAGGCAAAAGAAGGGAGGAGGGTAACTGCCTCTCCAGCAGATATTCCATCCTAGGAGGGAGCTGGTGTTTATGCTCACACAGATTAAACACTTAAAGTGGTCCACGAGGATATCTCCCCACATAAGACATCTCTCAGGACCATGGGAACTGGGATATGGAAAGAGTGTCAACACCATTTATAGAAAGAAGGTGTCAGTGGGAATGGAATGGTCAGCCTAGAAAAGCAGAAATAAATGCCTCTGTGTGAGTCGAGCCCTGGGTAAGCAGAAGGGGATCCAGGGAACTCACAAGAGAATTCTCTCTGTGCAGCAGGAAGATTACAGGCAACTTGCCCAACACCTTGACTTCATTCATACACATCGCTTACTGCCCCTTGCTCTGATCTGAAAGTCACTAAGTCATCTTTGGGAAAAAGATTAAATAAAAAAAAAAAAAAAACTGACTTCTCGGTACTTTAATACCAGGATGGGAAGGGAGTGAGAAGAGGAAACCCATTATGAACATACATTCACCTTTGGCTTTCTACGAAACTTTGTTATTGTCACTGAGTTGACTCTTCACAACCCCATGGTTGGACTGCAGCCTGATGCCAATGCCTAAGGAGCTCTCGTCTATGGAGACACAACGTTCACGTGTCCTGAAGGGAGCGGCTGAGAGTCAGATACTGGAGAACAAGGATTAAATCTTGAGAGTTTGATGTCCTGCAAACAGCTCTCTCTGCATCTCCCACAACTCGGAAGGAATCCAAGGAGGTTCAGAGATACTGCGGTTTCCCTGATGTCATAGTTAAATTATTCTGCCATATGCTCTACAAAGTAGGATTTACCCATGTCTTTGATAGGAAGGAAAGTCTGGCAAGTGTCTATTGAAATAGAAAGTGAAATTAGGAGGAGGACTCTCATCTCTCTGTTAGTTTCCTTGTGTAAATCCCACAAGAATGTCCACATGCAAAGGCAGCAATTTTATCCTAAATACCCCATGCTGATTTGATTTTTGTCGTCTTAGTCATGCTTCCATACACCTCCATTGGAGTGAAATGTGATAGCCAAATAGCCACAACGATCTGTGAGAGGAGTTTCACGTGCATCTGAGTAGTACTGCGTGAAAACAAGCATTGTGTCCTTTGAGTACCTCTCCTGCCTGATGGAGGCAATGCCAAAGTATTCAGTTGCTGCATCAGTGTTTGCTTCTATCAACTACTTCCTTAAAATATGCAAACACTCCCCTGCATCAGGGCTCCTCAACACATTTCATTCATTGTTCATGAATTTCTTACCAAAAATGTGTGCCGAATTCCTACTCTGGTGTACAGAAGACCGAATTTGGTATGGAAAACATGCCTTCGTGGCTGTGTGTGTGTGACAGTTGCTCAGTCATGTCCACCTCTTTGCAACACCAAGGACTAGATCCTGCCAGGCTCCTCTGTCCATGGAATTCTCCAGACAAGAATACTGGAGTGGACTGCCCTTTCCTTCTCCAGGGGATCTTCCCGATCCAGGGATTAAACCCAGGTCTCCTGGCTTCCCTGGTGTCTCAGACAGTAAAGAATCCGCCTGCAATGCGGGAGACCTCGATTTGATCCCTGGGTTGGGAAGTTCCCCTAGAGAAGGGAATGGCTACCCACTTCAATAGAATTGTCTGAAGAATTCCATGGACAGAGGAGCCTGACAGGCTATAGGCCACAGGTCACAGAGAGTCAGACACAGCTGAGCGACTTTCACTTTCACTCCTGTGCTGCAGGCAGGTTCTTTACCATCTGAGCCAGCCAGGGAAGAGAAATACGAAGGTATAAAATAGTTCCTAGATAAAGAGGATAAAGAATGATAAACATCACAATGAAAATGCAGAAGGAACTGTTATTTCCACTTAGAAAAACTAAGAGAGCTTGCATATCTTTGAAACCAGGAGGATTTGTTGTTGTTCAGTTGCTCAGTCATGTCTGACTCTTTGCAACCCCGTGGAATGCACCACACCAGGCTTTCCTGTCCTTTACCATCTCCTGGAGCTTGCTCAAACTCATGTCCATTGAGCCAGTGATGCCATCCAACCGTCTCGTCCTCATTCATCCCCTTTCCCTCCTGCCTTCAATCTTTCCCAGTATCAGGGTCTTTTCTAATGAGCTGGCTCTTCACATCAGGTGGGCAAAGTACTGGAGCTTCAGTTTCAGCATCAGTCCTTCCAATGAATATTCAGGACTGATTTCCTTTAGGATTGATTGGTTCGATCTCCTTGCTGTCCAAGGGACTCTCAAGAGTCTTCTCCGACACCGCAGTTCAAAAATATCCATTCTTTAGGGCTCAGCCTTCTTTATGGTCCAACTCTCACATACATACATGACTACTGGAAAAACCATAGCTTTGACTAGACAGACCTTTGCCGGCAAAGTAATATCTCTGCTTTTTAATATGCTGTCCAGGTTTGTCACTGCTTTTCTTCCAAGGACCAAGCGTCTTTTGTGAGGATGGGCAACATTTAAACAGGCACAAGTATAAGACTTTGCAGATTCAAGAAGAACGTGAGTCTTTGTGGGGAAGCGTGAATTACTCATTTGGCTGGTGGGTAGGACACAGGAAAAAGCAACTGTGAAGCCTTTTGGAATGTTTGCAGGTAGGTTTGTTTGTTGCTGTTAGGTGCCCAGACTAAACAATTGTGTGGCATCATTTGATGATGCTTCAATGACACTTTTGACAACAGCCAAGCACAAAACCTTTCAACATAAGCCAGGTAATCTGACCTAGTGTTAGAGGCATTTCAGAGCCAAATTCCTATGCCAGTGTATGGTGTTGCCATACTGTGCCGGGGTGAGAATTTGGGCCAAGAGGAGTCTAGCTTTCTTACATCACAACCACCTTTGCATACTGCTATAGCATCCTGGGCTGAAACTGAGCCTCAGAGAGGATAAGATAGCAAATGAAAGCAAGACCTTTAAAGTCAGACTGCTTATATTTCAGGTCTGGTTCTACTCATTGGGTGTGTGGTCCTGAATAAGTCACCTACTTTTCCTTTAATTTTAGATTAAAACAAAGACAACTGCACCTTATTTATGAGATCATTATGAGAAATAAATGAATCAACAGATATAAAGCAACTGGCACAGAGTAAGAGGTCAGTGAATGCTAGCTATGATCATGGTGCCTGTGGTTTGGCAGACACTTCAAATAGAAATGGGGTTTCAGAGGCAGCTAGACCTACTTGGCAATTCCCAATATCAGATGAAATCTAAATTTGTTTTATTCCCAGGAGCTGCACTTAGATTAAATGCTGTCACCTGAAGCTCTGAACATCACCTCTCTGGTTACCGTGCTGCTCCAGATAGTTTTAAAGACAAACTTGGAAAAAAGATTCAGTGTCCAAAAGATATGCCCACTAATAATGAGCATAGTATTGGCCCACAGTTCAGGGGCCATAGTAGGGGGTCAGTTTCCTTGTTTTACTTAAGACATCAACAGAAAAGTTTTTCTTGTATGACAGCAAATGTCTTAGATATTCTTGAAATTTACATTTAAAACCTGCCTTGACTGCCTCCTCAAGCCATACACATACACTAAAAATAAGAGGGTACATCCTCTTATTTTGGTATATCCATGCAATGAAATTCTATGTAGCTAGTTCAGCTGGCTAGCTCAGTTGGTTAGAGTTAGTACAAGGAATGCCAAGGTCATGGCTTTGATCTCCATATGGGCCAGTTTGTATGGTGAATTTGAAGCTATTTGGGGGCTTTCCAGGTGGCTCAGTGGTAAAGAATCTGCCTGCCAAGGCAGTAGACGCAGATTCGATCCCTGGGTTGCAAAGATCCCTTGGAGAAGGAAATGGCAACCCACTATAGTATTCTTGCCTGGAAAATCTCATGGATACAGGCGTGTGAGAGGCTACAGTCCATGGGGTCGCAAAGAGTTGGATGTGACTTAGCAGCTAAACAACAATTTTTAATTAGCTGCTTAGAATTTCATTTTATGCATATAACATAATTTAACAACTTTTCTGTTCTTTGACGTCTGATTTATTTCCGGTATTCTGCTAGCAATATTAAATTGCTTAAGTCATATATATATATATAAAAAGAGTTGTTTATTAGACTTCATAGAAAAGCATCTTCGTGTTTAACTTGATTAGGACTTGAGACACAGGCAAGTAAGACCTTTGCAGCTAATATTTTATTCCTTGTGAAGTACTTTTTGAAAAGGCTTAGAATTTTCTAATTTTAGATGAAAGATACTATTATTTGCTATTTGTCTTTATCTTTAAAGTGAAGTTCTAATGAACTGTATGTGGAATAAACAGGTAATCTGAAGGCGAAGGAGCATCACCAGCGAGGTTCCTGGTATTCTCGTGAGGTTAAATACTCTTAACTGATGCTCTTTCCCCCTCTGTTGTTTTTAACCGAAGCTTTTGCACAAGGAAAAGAAGGGAGCTCCAATCAAATCCTTCACCTTTTCTCCTTTTGCAGCTCAATGCTCAGCCATTTGGACCCACGCAGAAAAAATTGGGAACAGAGACAATGATTCTTAATGTGTTCTTTTGTCCCTGAATTAGGAGGAGATTTAATAAAATCCCTTCTATCCTTTGCTTACCTGTCATGTTAAACCACTGCAATATTTCGTCTCCATGATTACAGAACTGAGAATTATGGAACACAGTCGCAGGCTTGGTAATGTTTAAGCTGAAAAATGTATTACATAGACGTACAGCCAACAGTTTATAACTATAAATGGAATATAACCTGCAAAAATTGTAAATCACTATGTTGTACACCTGAAACATGTACTGTACATCAACTCAATTTCAAAAAGTTTTTAAAAAATGTATTATGTGGATGAGCAAAGAAAAGTTGCTTCTTCTAAGTTGCCAAGAAACCACAAAGTATAGAGCTCAAGGACTTCAGATTTTTCAATGTCCTATTCTGTAACTTAAGAACTTTGACATTTTTGGAAAATATGGACATCTAATATGTCAATGGACTCCCCAATCCTTTTAAAGTGTTTTAAGGGCAAACCTATCAGCTCTATGTTTTCTTTAGCTAAATTCCCCATGACAGAGATTCCTCATTTTTTCATCACATACCTGTTCAAGTCCTATCATTCTTATCCTTGGAAATCAAAGAATGCTAGAGTGAAAGGTCCTATCCCATTCAGTATTTTGGCAAGACTAATCTTAAAACAGGAAAGTGGGCACTAAGCGTATTAAAATTTTAAAGGAATGTTTAACTGGGTTGCAAGTCCATGAGAGTAAGAATTTGTCTTGTTCATCAGCGAATCCCCAGTGATACAATGTTGGGAATATAATACTCAAGTAATACTTGAAGAATGTAGATGCCTCTGTCCAAAGTCACAGTGTCAAGAGTTGGCGGCACAATCAGGATGAGCCCAGCACCTATTCACCACCAGCCAAGGATTCTGCCACAGATTTCTCCCTTCCTGGTTGTCTTTTACTTGAAAGGAAAAAGAATCTTTCTTTTTTCACCCATATTAATATATATATATATATATATTCTAAACATTTTCTACAAATATTAGCTAAAATGGTCTACTTGAAATTCAGTTTCCTTTAGACTCCCAGATAGACATCCCCAGGATAGTAAACACAAGTATCTCAATTATAATAAATAACAAAGAACTTAAAAATCAGGAGGGAATTAAACAAACAAATGCAACAACTCTGCCATAGATTTTAGAGAAAGGGAGAGAAAGGGAAAAAGAAAGAATGAAAAAAAAATTAAAAAGAAAGGAAACAAGCATAAAATTGTGGTTTCTCCCCTAACTTTGTTTCACTCTGTGTCGGGTGGTATTGGAAATACACACAGTACTAAGGGAAAAAACAAAAATCGCCACAGCTCCACACTGACTTGAAGACAAATCCTCCCCAGGGGATATAGGGATTCTTGGTAGAGAACACTTAACACAATCTCAGAAAAGAGAAAATTCAAGTTAATAAAAATTCTACTCAGCATGCTTCCCCAGTAGCTCAGTGGTAAAGAATCTGCCTGTCAATGCCAGGGACACGGGTTTGAACCCTGATCCAGGAAGATCCCACATGCCAGGGAGCAACTAATCCTGTGTACCACATCTACTGAGCCCATGGGTCGCAATTACTGAAGCCTGAACACCCGAGAACCCGTGCTCCGCAATAACAGAGGCCACGGCACCAAGAAGCTGGCACACTAGCTCTGCCCACATAGCATCAAGACAGAGAAATCCACGGTCCAGAAAGACAGACAGGTTTCTGGAGAAGAGGCTGAGGGTATCAGGATTTCTGGTTTCAGCTCAGACATGTAAAGAGTTGTCACCGTCTGCCTTTATAACAAGAAAAAATAAGTTGAACAGACTGAAAACGGTTACAACTTAAAATGTATAGCATATGCATTATAGGCAGTCCTTTAAAAGATAGAGTTACTACAGGACCCAGCAATTCTACTCTTTGATCTATACCCAAGAGAAATGAAAACATCTCCTTACAGATATGTGTACATGATATTTCCAGTTGCGTTTTCCATCTCAGCAAAAAGTGTGAACAACCCAAATTTTCTTTAACTGATCAGTGGATCGATAAAAAAGCAGTAAAACCACACAATGGAATTATTTGGCAATAAAAAGAATGAATTCTGATATAAGTTCTGATGGACTCTGGAAACATTATGCTAAGTATAAAGTAGTCATAAAAAAGCCACATAATGTATGATCCTTTTATATAAAATGTCCAGAATTGGCAAATTCATAGGTCGAAAGTATGGCTAGATTAATTATAGTCACTTAAGCCTACAGATGTTGACTTGGGGGCTTTCCAAGTGGCACTAGTGGTAAAGAACCCTCCTGCCAATGCAGGAGACGCAAGAGATGAGGGTTCGATCCCTGGGTCAGGAAGACCCCCTGGAGGAGGGCATGGTAACCCACTCTAGTGTTCTTGCCTGGAGAATCTCATGGACCAGAGAAGCCTGACTGGCTACTGCACATGGGGTCACAAAGAGTCAGACAGGACTGAAGTGACTTAGCATGCATGCAAGGCTACAGAAGATATGATGATTGGGAGAAGGTGTGATAACTAAAGATGACAAGGCTGTCTTTAAAGGGTGATGAAAATGCTCTAAAATTGTTTGTGGTGATAGATGTCCAGGATGTGTGCACACTAAAAACCATCAATTGTACACTTGAAGATGGGTGTATGTTATGGTATGTGAACTATATCTCAATAATGTTATTTTTTTTAATCAGAAAAATACCTGAAGAAAACAATTCCTTCAAAAGAAATTTCAAAAACTTGGGAAATCATGAATCATCATATTTTTACATTAAGTAAATACAAATTCTTGAAAAAAAGAAAAAAGCACATTTATTTAAAAAAAGTCTCAGGTCTGTTTTGCTGTTTTTGAGTAACAAAGATAGACTCCCAAATACTACTTTTCATTTTTACTATTATTGAGCTTTATCTGTCTTGTTCGATTTTAATTTACCTTTTCATTTGTTGCCGAGAATCATTGAAATTTATTTTGAAGAATAATTTTAGATTTTTTTTTAGGGTCACAAGATGATTTGAAGAAAAACAAAACAATGCTGTCTTTATTTTGAAACGTAATCCTTCACCATTAACTTCAGAGTAAATATGCATCCGGAATGACTCAACTTTTAAACAACTGCAGATCAAATCCAGGAATTGAATTTGAGAGAAGCCAGATCTCCATTCTGTAGGCCCTCTAAGGCTTTGAATCTGCAGCCAGTGGTTACATTTCCTGCTGCTCTCAGCGTCTTAAAATGGAAGAATTACCCCCTCATATTTTTCGTAACAATTTACCTACCACAAAGCATACTTGTTTGGAGACTTCCTCAGTGACATTTCACAACAGTAAGAGTAAATTACAGATTGCTACTACTAAAACATTTCTTTCCTCTGGTTGGCCCAACAACTTTGCGACTATGGCTAGACTTTTTCCTTTTCATTACTTTTTACTTCGACCTAACATTCACGTGAATTACCTGAATTTTTCTCTCCTTTTGGAAAAGGTTTGCATGTGTGCGCTCTGCATCCTCCTAGAAGAGTCGGCATCAGTGGTTGGTCTCATCGTATTCACAGATGGAGACCGTCTTTCATATCATCTGTACTTTATTAGGTCTTATGATGAAAGCTAAGCCAAAGTTGTGGTTGAAGAGCAGCCAAGACTTTCTTAAAAGCTGAGAACAAGTTTTGTTCAGAATGTCTGAGTTTCTGGAATGAATATCAAAAATAGCTACTATGTGTATTACTAGGGAACTGCATTCCTTGCATTGTGAGAACTTCTGTTTTGGGAAAGCAAGGCCCTAAGTTAAAAATGGTGTTTGAATCTAGCCTCGTACATAAATTAGCCTAGTTGCCTCTCACTGCCTGGTGGGTGTCACACAGGCTTTGAGATCGTGAACTGTTCTGACATCTTCTATTAATGCTGCCTGAGAGAAAATGATTTTAATTCTTCTTATTCTAGCTTTCTCACATATAAAATACATATCATTTTACCTACTTGAGAGAATTGTCGAGATAATTCATTGAAACAGCATATATAAACTACCTAGCACCACGCTGAATACAGAAAGCAATTTTAATTGTGGAATTAAGGATACACAACTTAAATGTAGAAGCTAGAGATTCAATATACATTAGTTCTTTATTCTGCTTCTTTAACCAGCTAATGCTATGGATCATAGAGCTCTTTTGTAGAAATTTAAGTGCGTATGCTCAGTCGTTTCAGCCATGTGCGACCCTATGGATGGTAGCCTGCCAGGCTTTTCTGTCCATGGGACTCTCCAGGGCAAGAATGCCAGAGTGGGTTGCCACACCCTCCTCCAGGATATCGTCCGGACCCAGGAATCAAACCCATGGTGTCTCCTGCATACTCTGCACCACAGGCAGATTCTTCACTAACTGCTGAGACACCTGGGAAGCCCCAAATTCAGGAATATATAACCCCAAATTGATTTATATTACATAATACTTTGGGTATGGCAATTGTATGTTTTGTGATAAAGAGGAGAGATTACTTTTTAAGTGCAATTTTAAGAAAGCTATTCCACAATAAAACCAGTAAATTTCTGGCTAGATAAGACATCAGACCATGATAATAATGCACTTTTGTTCAAATTAAAATATTCAAAGAGATGAGAATTTGTAAGATTATTTTCACAGACTGACATGAATTATTAAAACTAGAATATTATTTTATACTTTTTATATCTTTTATGGTAAAAATTTTATACCTCTTAAGTGATTATAAATTGATTCTTACAATGTAATAAATATTTCAGCACCTACTATGTTCTAGGCAGTTTTTAAGTCTTAAATACATCAGTGAACAAAACAAATACATTATCTTTAAAGAGTATATATCCTAAAGGAAGGAAGAGAAACAATAGATTCACAAATAAAAATAAATAATCTGTATATTGGAATTTTGGGGAGAATGGATACGTGTATATGTATTGCTGAGTCCCTTGTCAGTCCACCTGAAACTATTATAACATTGCTAACTGGCTATCCTCCAACACAAAATTTAAAAAAAAAAATTTTTTTTAAAGGTACCTGGATAGTATGTTTAAAAGTGAGGATTGTTCGGAAAATGAAAAATACAATAGGGCAAAGAGAATTAAAAGTTCAGTGATAGTGCAGTTTTTATCAGGTGGTCAGAGTAGGCTTTATTCAGAAGGCTTTTAAGTGAAATCTCTTAAAGGATGCGAGGGATTTAGACATGAATCACTAGAGAAAGATACATGCAAGAAAAAATGGCCAGTGCAAAGACCCAAGGACAGGAAAGTGCCTGGCACGTGTGAAGAGCAGCAGGGAGCCAGCGCATCTGGGAGGGTGGCGTGGAACTTGCACTCAGTGTGCTCAAAGAGGTATTAGAGACACTTCCCCACGTAGGCACTTGAGGCCACTGCAAGGCTCGGGGCTTTTACTCCAAGAGAAATTAGAAGGGTTTGAATAGAGTGTCCTACTCTTACCTACATTCAGAAGGAATGCTGGCTCACGTGTTGAGAACAGACACTCTGAGGAAACAAGAAGCACGGAGACCATTACATGAGGTCAGTGAAGTCAAGGAAGATGACATCGCCTTTAAAAGGCAGCAAGAAGGTGGTGAGAGTCTAGAGCCAGGATATATTCTGAAGCCTAGAGGATGTCCTGGTGCAACAGATGTGGGATGTGAAATAGAGAGAGAAATCAAAGATGATTTCTAAGTTCTTGACTGGAACAAGTGGACAGATGGCATTTGCACTCGTTAGGATAAGAAAGGCTACAATCTGACCAAGTTTGAAAGAGGTGGAGATCAGGAGTTGAGCTCTAGGACGTGCGACGCTTCATTTTATTAGTGCTCCAGATAGAGATATCAAGGAGGAAATTAGGTATGTGACGCCAAGTTTCAGGAGCGGGGTCTTGACTTTGGAAGTGACTTTTTAAGTTACTGGACTATGGGTGATTTTTAAAGGCGTCAGACTGGAAAGATTATTGAGACAGTGAAGGCATGCAAAGAGTAGAGGACCAAAAGCTAAGCTTAAGGTATTCTAACATTAAGAAGCAAAAGAGGAATGAATGAAACTGTAAGAAAACTGAAGAGAATGTAACATTCCAAAAACCAAGTTGGGTGGGGGGGGGCGGTTATGGAGAAAGGAATGTACAACTATATCAAATACTGCTATTAAGTCAAGAGATATGAAAACATCTTGTTTGGAGCATTGACATTAGATTTATCAACATGGAGGTCGCTGGTGATCTGTGACAAAGCAATTTTAGAGGAACACGTGATCTGAAAACTGGATTCAATGTGTTACAAGAGAATGGAAAAAGAGCACTTGAGACAAAAACAATAACAAAAAAAATCCCTTTGGAATAGTTATACCACAAAGGATAATAAGTGAGCAGTAAATAATTTTAACAATTGGTAAAATAACAGTAGCAATGGTAAGGATTTGGTGGAAAAGGGAAGGCCAATGACACAGTGCAGAGAGAGAACTGCTTTCTTAAAGTGGATAAAGAGTGAAAGGCTTTCATGCATACATAGACCATCAATAGTCTATGGTTTCGGGCAGGAAGGTAAAGTTTATGGGCAGAAGAAGGTGAGTATATGTTCTAACAAGGTTCTGTAGAAACTTTCTTCTATTTGCCTGAATTTTCTCAATGAAAGTGAAAGTGAAAGTGTTAGTCACTCAGTCGTCTCGGACTCTTTGCAACCCCATGAACCACAGGCCACCAAGCTGCTCTGTCCGTGAAATTCTTCAGGCAAGAATACTGGAGTGGGTTGTCATGCCCTTCTGCAGGGGTACTTCCCGACCCAGGGATCGAACCTAGGCCTTCCACATTGCAGATGGATAATTTCCCGTCTGAACCACCAGGGAAGCCCTTTCTCAATGAAGAAAGGAGCAAGATCATTAGCTGAGAGTCCTGATGGGGGAGAAGTATTGAAGACTGCGAAGAAAGGAGAAGATACACAACAGTCATCTAGGTGTTAGGATAGACTAGCAAGGATAATATAGTCGTTGGTCACGTCAGGGATGCAGTTGATATCTTTAGTCATGAATCAAATGCATATGAATTAAAAATGAGACTGTTCAATGTGGCTGTGCTTTTTACCCACTCACATTCAGTTGCTTGAATGCAGACGTGAAGCAAACGGGTTGTGGTTTCATCTCAGCTATTAGAAACTGAATTACTAGTTTCCGATGGCTCCTCTAACAAATGATCAGCAACACGGTTCATGGGCAACAAGAATGTTTCCTTTCACAGTTCTCGAGGCCAGAAGGCCAAAGCTGCAATCACCGTGCGGTGGAGCGGCGCTCCCCCTAGAGAAGGATCCACTGTTCGCCTCTTTCAGCCTCCGGAGGCGTCGCACTCTGCTTGCCGTGCCTGCATTAGTCCAAGCGCTGCCATCATCGTCACAGCGCCTTCTCGGCTTCTGTGTCAAATCTGCCCCCTAGACTGTCCCCGGCCTTTTCCCTCTTGTAAGAATTCACGTGATTGCATTCAAAACCCACAGAGAAAAGCCAGGATAATCTCTCCATCTCAAGACAAAGAGATTAATTAATTTAACTGCAGCTCCAGCTTCCTTTTTGATATTTGAAGTAATATGCACAGGTTCAGTGGTTTAGGGTATGGAATTTGTGTGTGTGTGTGTGTGTGTGTGTGTGTGGAGCCATTATTCAGCTCACCATACTGAGCATGTATTCAGGAAGAGCTTATAATGGTTGATCATGGAATCTAGCTTAGGTAGAACTGTGACAGATTACGTGCACTGGAAATAAAAAGGGATAGTCATGGAACGGTAGTTTGTGGGTAGAAATAATATGTTTATATGTATTGGTAGTTGCAAGGTGCAGCACATGCCTGAGGTTGGGTGAAGAAAAATGCTATTAGAAAAAAGAAAGTCAAGAAACTGAGAAAACACACAGTTGGAACAATCATATTTAGATATACTGGAAAGGTAAAAAATTGAGATAGAAGTAGAGTAAATATATAGATAGAAATAGTAAACTGAAAAATAAATGAAAATGGCACTGAGTTAAATTCATACTGTTCACTCTATGTGTGCATAAAATTCTGATGTAAAATCATCTCATTCTCCAGATAGTTAAATAATGCCACTTAAGTTAAAAAAAAAAAAACTAACAAAATCCAGTTATGATTGGCAGGATTTTTCTAACAGGTATCTTATGCCCTCCTGTGTTCTTAGGTACAGGACAACATGGCCTGGAATCACCGTTATGGATGTGTTTGTCCTTTTGGGTTAGAATGTGATGATGTTTCCAGGGTCTATCAGGGTGTCTAGAAATGTTTATTTTTTTCTTTTTGCTGTAGACAGTTGTGTTTTTTAATGCTTGCGTCTTCAATTCATACTTTCTGTCACCTTTCGTGCTGTTTGGCTGTCATCTGTCACTAAATTTTGCTGTTAGTGGGCTTTTAAGCTCTTGCATTCCAATTTGTAGTTTATAAAATGTCTTAGGTAGGGCAAATAGAGAGACAAGCTAATTATAATTGTGTCCTAAAAATGAGGAATGTGACTGAATAAGATACTCTGCTTCTGAATAAAGTTTATAGGCTACAAAGTCTATAGCAGATAGTCCATCTTGTACGGCTATTTCTCATTTTTATTTGTGCTGTGGATGTCTGAAAATTTACTATTAGATGTCTATTCTGACACTATACATATGAACACTAGTAAATTTCCATTGAAATTGAAGGAGTAGATACTGATAGAGACATGCAAAAATAGTGTATGTATCAGTACAAGTCCTGTCTGGAAACAGCTCATTGAAACTGGGTATTTTGAGAGAGTTTAATAGAAAACTACAGACCCAGCTCAGAGATATTGTGGGTTTCATTCCATATCACCATAATAAAGCAAATATTGTAATAAAGTGTGTCCGACGAACTTTTTCAGCTTCCCAGCACATATAAAAGTCATGTTCAAACTTTACTATAATCTATCAAACTTTACTATAATCTATTAAGCATGCAATAGCATTATGTCTAACCAAAGTAATACTTTAAAAAATGCAAAAGAAAATTAATTAAAATAGTAACACCAAAGGTCACTGATTCAGATCACCATAAAATACAATAATAGTCAAAAAGGGTTTGGAATACTGAGTGAATTACCAATATGTGACATGGAGACATGAAGTGCGCAAAAGCTGCTGGAAAAACTGGCGCCTATAGATGAGTCTGATGCAGGGTGGCACAAACCTTCAATTTATAAAAAACATAATGTCTGCAGTGCACAATAAAGTGGAGCACAATCAAATAAGTTGTGTCTGTAGTTGCAAAGCTACAGACAAGGTTTAAGAGAAGTTACAAAGGATTGCGTGATACCTGGGGCTAGCAGCAGGAAGTTGTTTCTAGGGCTAGGTCTGAAGGGGCAAAGAAGAGACAAAATCTGAGGGGCCTCTAAAGCTGCCTGAGAGGAGCTGTGGTTTTTCCTGGATGTGCAGAGTTAGCCCATGGATACTTAGCAGTGAGAAAGCCAGAGCAATAAAGAGCCGGACCTCACTTTCCTTCCGCCACGATTTTCTACTGATGCCTCCCATTAGCCAAGTTCAATCAGAAATCAGGAAGCAAGTTCTCCGCTTCGGTTTATATTCTTGGACCCTTAGGGGTAGAAGGCAGATAGACCTGGGTGGGGGCTGGATATGGAAGGGCAATCAGAAGAAATCAAACATATTTATGAGAAAAGCTGAACTACCCTCATCAAAAGAGCAGTGTGTTAGCATATTATATGTGGTGATTTCCATCAGTGGCGGTTTACATATTTTGCTAATATAATTATAAAGGCATGTCATATCTTTTGGATTTCCTAAAAGTAAATTATCTCTAAAACTTAGAAACGGTCTCAGAAATAAAGTAACAACAAAAATGGTTGCTGATGCTAATTATGTCAAGGCAGAAGTTAGGATTATTATTTTACTACCTATAAAGAATAAAAAAACACCAGCCAACAAACTGACCTTTACCAGTATCAAAGAACTATTATTTTCATTAGTCATTTTAAATAGAGAATTCATGAAAAATGCACAGGTGACCAAAATGACATGAAGATTCTCTGAGGGAAAAAATTGTTTTTTGTTTGCTTGTTTGCTACTTACGGTAGGTACTTCATTCAGACTTTCTAGAAGGAAACATAAAGCTCACTTCATAACTCATCAAGTTATTAACTGGAATAGTATGCTTTCTTATATAGCATATTCTTATTCAATCCAACCTTAAAATAGAAAAAGTCTGCATTCTGTTCTTGACAATATGTTTCCACTATTCATAGTTTCCAGACCAGATGCGATTTTCTGACTTGCAAGTAATTAATGCAAGAATTATATAAACTTTATGAGGATATTTCAGAGCAAGTAATATAATATTTAGGCAAAAAAATAGGAATAACAAAATCTTGTTAAAATGATCAAAGAAAGTCACATTTTAAATGCCTGCATTCCAGAAGCATTCCATCTATCAAGGATAATTTATATTTATTTTCTCAATGTTATTAATCCTAAAAATATCTGAGAACACAGTCACCCTCCAATTATCTCTAAATTATTTTTCTAGAACTTTGTTCCTATAATCAGAAGAAAAGTTCTGCATTCTATTCAACTCAATGAGAGATAATATTTTAGAATGCATGGCAAAAAGCCCCAGCAAGAATACTGTAACTGCAGGCTAGGAAAAAGAGATAAACAAAATCTCATTATCCCTGGGTAATGTATTATTATTGTTGCAAGTGTTTCCAAACTCATAGACTCTGTTCCACATCCATTTTCTACAATTGAACAATTATGGTAAGGTCTCCTTTTATAACATTAAGTAAAAACAGAGGGTAATGAAGCTAAGTGAACCTAAATAGATGCTCATGTTCCTTTAATATTTTACACTTTTCAGTTTAAGAAAGATGCTGTATATTCCATCTATGTTTAAGCATTTTGTTAGGCATATCAAAATATAAAAATGAATGTGACACAATTAACATACAAGTTTGTAACTTGAGGGCTTCCCAGCTGGTGCTGGTGTTAAAGAACCCTCTTGCCAGTGCAGGAGACATGAGAGAAGTGGGTTTGATCCCTGGGTCAGGAAGATGCCCTCGAGGAGGGTATGGCAATCCACCCCAGTATTCTTACCTGGAGAATCCCATGGACAGAGGAGCCTGGCAGGCTACAGTCCATTCGGTGTATTCAAGTTTCTAACAACCTACCCTATCGAGTAGTATGTTGCAGGTAGAAGGTCTTGAGAAAAGTGGCATGGTCCTTTTCCAGAGGAACTTCAATCAGATAGGAGAAGCGCAGACAAGGAAATAACTTTGTTGGAGAAGTGCTAAGAGGCACACGTGCACACAGCATTTTTTAGTGTTAAGGAGAAGCCCCTAATACTCTCTCTGAGGGGAGGTAATTTAGGGTGAGAGTCCGGTAGGTAAGCATGACAGGGTGAGTTAACAGAGGGACAAGGAACAGCAAGTTCAGGGAAGCACAGGTGACTTTATACAGTAAGAAGCTACAGTGAAGTTGGATATTAATTGATCAGAATTCTTAAACAAAATCAAAGTTTTCAAAACAATAAATGTACCTTTAGTAATGTTTCTGATTTTAGAAAAGAAAAATGGGGTGGAATTTTTTTGAACAGAGACACCAACACCAATTAATGAGGAAAATCTTTGCTGGTAGGAGAAAGGGAAAATTTCGCTCAAATTGTTTGACCCTCTGAGGTTTAGATTTGAAATTATTTTCTTGGACTCCAAAATCAGTGTGGACAGTGACTGTAGCCGTGAAATTAAAACACACTTGCTCCTTGGAAGAAGAGCTATGATAAACCTAGAGAGTGTATTAAAAAGCAGAGATATCACTTTGCCAACAAAGGTCCATCTAGTCAAAGCTATGGCTTCTCCAATAGCCATGTATGGATGTGAGAGTTAGACCATAAAGAAGGCTGAGTGCCAAGGAACTGATGCTTTTAAACTATGGTACTGCAGAAGACTCTTGAGAGTCCTCTGACTGCAAGCAGATCAAACCAGTCAATTTTAAAGTCACTGGAAGGACTGATGCTGCAGCTAAAGCTCCAATACTTTGGCTACCTGACATGAAGAGCTGACTCAGGAAAAGACCCTGATGCTGGGAAAGACTGAAGGCAGGAGAAGGGGATGACAGAGGATGAGATGGTTGGATGGCATCATTAACTCAATGGAGATGAGCTTGAGCAAATCTGGGAGATAGTGAAGGACAGGGAAGCTTGGCATGCAGAGAAAGAGTCTGATATGACTTAGTGACTAAACAACAACCACAAAGAAGGGATTGCTTTAAAAAAATCTTAATAATGTTATTGAGCAGAAATACGTTTCAAACAGGAACTGACATAAAGGGATTTCTAGGGATAAAGGAATATATTTATATGCTACTCATAATATTTAAAGTATTTTTGCTTTATAATAAAAGTTTATTTTTATTACTAGTGCAGCTATTTAGTTTGTTAAAATGGCCCAGCCATGTAAGTTTTGCTGCACAACAAAGTACAATGTTATACAACTAAAAGAATGAGGATGCTCTTAACTAACTTGGTAACAATAGAATATAATGTGAAAAAAACAAGATGCAAAACAGTGTTATTGTATAGCTCCCTTTGTTGAAGAAAGGAGAGAGATTCTATTATATATATATTGAGCTACTGGCAAAGTCCCTATATATATATCATATATATGTGCACTTACATGTATGTGTTTGTATATTAAATATATGCACCCACTTGTATTTTTTAAAAGGAACAATGGTTACCTAAAGGGAGACAGTGCAGGACAGGGTATTCAGGAGAAGGATGGAACATTAATTCTCTGAATGTATCTTGCTTTATACTTTAAGTTCATGTAAGTACCTAATACGTAATTAATAGTTAATTAGTATTACTAATAAATAATAAATTGCATAATTAATAAAAGATTATATCAAAGGAATTGCCAGAGGAGGAGATAGTTGGATGGCATCACTGACTTGATGGACATGAGTTTAAGCAAACTCCAGGAGTTGGTGATGGACAGCGAAACCTGGTGTGCTGCAGTCCACGACGTCACAAAGAGTCAGACACAACTGGGCTGCTGAACTGGAAAATGTGAAATTAAGCCAAGTTGTGCTTTTTGTTATTATTATGTACCAGTAATTCTAAACACTGTAAAGTGAAAGTGAAAGTCACTTAGTCATGTTCGACTCTTTGCGACCCCATGAACTATACATTCCATGGAATTCTCCAGGCGAGAATATTGAAGTGGGTAGCTTTTCCCTTCTCCAGGATATCTTCTCCACCCAGGGATCGAACCCAGGTCTCCTGTATTGCAGGCGGATTCTATACCAGCTGAACCACCAGCAAACCCCACTGTAAGTGATAAACTATTCCTTCCTGCTAGTGAGAAATGGCTCTTCAGTACCACTTGAAGTACCAGCCTGCTTAGTTCCTTGCTAGTTAGAGCCTCTGCATAAATTCATCCTTGAAGACAGTTCCATGGCAGGATATGTTAGCTGCAGGGGCCGAGATGTCACTTTTCTGATTAAGTTATTTTGAGCGATATTGTCATTACTTCAGCTCAGTTTGGTTGCTCAGTTGTGTTTAACTCTTTGCAACTCCATGGACTGTAACACCAGGCCTCCCTGTCCATCACCAACTTCCGGAGCTTACTCAAACTCATGTCCATGAAGTCAGTGATGCCATCCAAATATCTCATCCTCTGTCGTCCCCTTCTCCTCCTGCCTTCAGTCTTTCCCAGCATCAGGGTTTTTTCCAATGAGTCAGTTCTTCAGCATCAGGTGGCCAAAGTATTGGCGCTTCAGTTTCAGCATCAGTCCTTCCAATGAATATTCAGGAATGATTTCCTTTAGGATGGACTGGTTTGATCTGCTTGCAGTCCAAAGGGACTCTCAAGAGTCTTCTCCAACGCCACAGTTCAAAACCATCAGTTCTTTGGTGCTCAGCTTTCTTTATGGTCCAACTCTCGCATCCATACATGACTACTGGAAAAAGCATAGCTTTGACTAGATGGACCTTTTTTGGTAAAGTAATGTCTCTGCTTTTTAATGTGCTATTTGTCATAGCTTTTCTTCCAAGGAGCAAGCATCTTTTAATTTCATGGCTGTAGTCACCATATGCAATGATTTTGGAGTCCAAGAAAATGGTCTGTCACTGTTTCTATTGCCTTCCCATCTAATTGCCACGAAGTGATGGGGTCAGATGCCATCATCTTAGTTTTGTTTGAAGCTTAGTTTTAAGTCAGCTTTTTCACTCTTCTTTTTCACTTTCACCAAGAGCTCACTTCCCACCAAAATAACTTTAAATAACTCATGGAAAAAATAGTGAATTATGAAAGATGAAAATAATTTAAAGAACATAGGCTCAACTGAGAGAGAGAATATGTGTAGAAAGAGAATAAATTCAGTCACAGAATACTGGGAACATATATGCAGGTGGAAAAATAGTTTTTAATCAAGAGCAATGTTGAAGAGAAGGAGTTGGGTCAGAAGTGTTGAAAAACTATATGACTGTCAAATTTTTAGAAGCAATGTAATGAAAAATGATAATACATGATACAATATTTGACCATACTTTGCTTGTTAATATTAATGATGCCGATGAACTTAAACCAATTACATTGTTGGAATTTAGGTGATAAATTATGTGCAAGGTATAATTTGAAGATTATGAAAAGCAGCATATTCAAACACTGGAAGTTTGGGTGATAAAAATAACCTAGGACTATTGCAGAGAAAAATGGTAATAGTTGGGGGGAAGTGACAAGAGTTGTAGAAAAACGTTTTATAAAATAGGACTGAGTTCAGCTGCCTCACCCCGGAGCTTGTTCTGTCTTTCTTTCTCTCTCCCTCCGTCTGTCTGTCTCTGTCTCTAAGTCTCTCTCTTTCTCCCCTCTCCCCAATATGTGTACGTGCATATACATATATATAGACACGCACAACCTTAATGATCTTAGAAATCAGGAATTGAAACAGAAGCTTAAAATAGAGCAGGTCATTGCCAAGTAAGGCTGGCACCTGTAAGACTCTGCACTCAGAACACAACTCTTAAAAAAAGTTACAGAATTTCCATAAAAATCAAACTCACAATATATTATCTCCCTACTTCATTGCATCTCCATTTCTGGCTTGCATACAGTTGGCCTAAAAACTCATACATAACTTTTTTGTTGAAAATGTGTTCATACAATGTAATCATGGCATACCCTTCATCTTTTGGGACTATCCAGTATTAGTATGTTTTTAGAAATAAATAGAAGAAACAGTAATGAAAGATGTATTCAATAGAAAAATCTCTTGGGACCCAATTTGTATGGCCCTGGGGAAAATACCCAGAAGGTCTGCAAACAAATCATGGGTCATATATAGAATGTTCAGAATAATATAACTGATTTTAAAAAGAATAGAGCCTATAAAAATGCTTTTGTGTTTACAATGTCAAAATCAAACATAAGAACTTAAAAAAATAATTGAAAAAAACATCTGCATTGAGGTTATAGCAACTTTTACTTAATAAGAGAAGATTACGTACATGGAAAATGCAGCTTCTGAATAGTAAACATAACCCACCAAGGATATTCATTATCTTTCTCCTTTCACGTGGCCATTTAAAAAAGACAGGAACATGAATTATGCTGAAAAAAAACTGTTTCACTGCTTATGGTTTATTTTAATGTGATATTCTCAGTCAAATCCCTTATAGTAATAAAGGTTTTGCTATCATTTCATAGACAAATAAGTGAATTACTTTACAACTTCACAGATAAGAAAAACAAACTAGAAAAATGACTGTAACATCATTTATGGGCATATGGAAATTATGTCTTTTATATTTTATAAAAAAGATCTTAACAAGTGATTTGGAAAATTATACTACAAAGCATCTATATTGATTTGTTATCTTCCAATGCTCATTTGAAGTCAGTTCTGAAGTTCAAATAGCAAATAAATGTTTATATGAATGGAAACGGTGTGAAACTGAGAACTTATTGAATTTGTTAAACTTTGGTATGTATACACAACCAGTTTTCATATTAAAAAAAAAGCTCTAGGAAAGAAAGTAACATAAAGAATTGTTCTAATATCATCAGGTAATTTGCTATCCTTGGTGCTGCCATTCTGATAGTTTTCATTAACACGCTGGAGATCTGTTTAGGGCAATTACACATGAACACTAAGGCTAAATATAAGTAAAAATGGAGCTTTTTCTCTACCCATGAAGTACAAGAGAGAACACATCAAGAGAGCAATAAGACAATCACAATGTTGTCAGTGGACCACTGGGAACAAGATGCTCAAAGGCATATTGCATCAAAAGAAGGAGGTGTAATATTTTATATACATTTTTAAAAGGATTTTCCTAATCATTTCTTCGCACTCATTTGGAGAAGGTGACTTAAAAAAAATGAAAAAAAAAAAATAAAATAAATAAAATAAAAATGAAAAAAAAATAAAAAATAAAACTACAGACTGACTGACATCCATGTAGAATTTGGACCTAAGAGTACCTTCTCAAACTGATCTAAATGTCAATACAGCTTGTTTTGAACCGCTATGATTTTACCCAAACCCACCTTCTCATAGTCCTCCATTTCAGAAGATCATACTGAAAAACCTTTAACAGTGGGGTCAAGCAGGGCTGCCAGTCAGGGCCAGAAGGTTATAACTGGTAGACCTAAAAGCATGTCAGCATTTCCATCACAAACCTGTATTATCTGGGGTTTATACATTGACTATAGAAGTCAGGCAGGATCTAGGCACTGAAACCTTTTTGGAAAAGCATTATATTTTTAGTCCATGTAGATCAGAAGGGTGGTAACAACACAGGGTTTTTTAGGCTCAAATATAGCTGTTCTTTAAACACATTTAAACACATTAAAAGAAACCAGAAATGTCCCAACTATTTCTAAATTCACAGGACGCAAAAAGAACACGTAATTTTAGGCCACTGTCCCAACTCTCCGGTCTTATTTTGTCCAAAATCTGTCTTCCATCATGATTACGCAGAGACTGCTGAAAGCATCTGAACGTTTTTAGAAATCAATCTTAAAAAGTTGAGGTTTTATACACTACTCATCTTTGAAGTGTTACATATGTTCAAAAGCACTCATATGAAATTCAAGTGAAATAGCTAAAGCGCTTTGCCTGCCCTTTGACTTATTTTTTCTCTCTTCTCATATATTCAAACTTAATAAAAGTGCTTTAGTGGTAGAAAATATGGCTACACATATTACTATATGAAATAATTTAGTAGGTGGAATTTTATCTAACTCTACAACAAAACCACACAACCTGTAACATTACCCTCATTTTCTAGAGGAAAGAGTCAAGACTCAGCTTTTCCTCAGGTCACACACAGGTCTTCTGATTTCCAAGTTCTATCTGATGCTACTGGCAACATCCTGTATCAGTCAGTGTTCTCCAGAAAAACAGAAAACCAACAGGATACGGAGGGAGGAGGAAATTTATTATGAGCATTAGTCCACGCAATTATGGACAGAGGCCGAGAAATCCTGCAGTCTGCCATCTGTAAGCTGGAAAACCAGGAAGGCTAGCAGTGTAACTCAGTCCAATCTCAAAGCTTCTGAACCAGAAACACTGATAGGCAAGGGCAGAGATGAATGTTCCAGCTCAGCAGGAGACAGTGAATTCTCACTTCCTGTATGTTTTATCCTATTTAGTTCCTCAAAAGACTGGATGGTGTCAGGGCATTGTGAGGGGCCTCTCCTCTACTCAGTCTCCCCATTCGAACACTATTGCTGTCTGAAAACACTCATAGACACCCAGAAGTCTGATTTCACCAGCTTTCCTGGCATCCCTTAGCCCAAATTAACATATAAAATCAGCCCTCACACTACCATCTCATTTCAACTCTCACTCACACTGAATCAGCTGTTCACCATCATCATGGCCCTCTTTCTTTCATGCCTCTCTATGTCCACATAATTCCAGCCAGTTTCTCCTTCCTCTCTCCACAGCTGGGCCTCTATCAGCCAGGCCCAGGATATTTCTGTAGCTCAGTCCTCTTGCTTGGGTGAGTTTGCTCCCTAGGGAACATCTGAGAGTTCTGCAGACATTTTTGGTTGTCAACAACTTGGGGCTTGGAGTTGCTATTGGCAGACCAGGGATGTTGCCAAACATCTTACAAGATGGCCCCTCACACAAAAAAATTATCCAGCCCCAAATGTCAATAGTGGTGAGATTAAGAAACCTTCTTCCACTCAGAACTCTAGGTTAACAACTCAAGATCTTTTAACCTTCTGTTCTAATCAACCATTGAACCCAGGTGACACCATTTTCAACTTTCTTAAGTGTTTCAGTGAAAGTCACTCAGTTGTGTCCAACTCTGTGACTCCATAGTCACGGAATTTTCTAGGCCAGAATACTGGAGTGGGTATCGTTTCCATTCTCCAAGGGATCTTCCCCATCCAGGGATTGAACCCAGGTCTCCTGCATTGCAGGCTGATTCCTTACCAGCTGAGCCACAAAGGAAGCCTAAGAATACTGGAGTGGGTAGCCTATGCCTTCTCCAGCAGATCTTCCCAACCCAGGAATTGAACCAGGATCTCCTGCATTACAGGCAGATTCTTTACCAACTGAGCTATGAGGGAAGCCCTTCTTAAGTGTTTAAGCAGAGCTTTTTAAATGTCACATGCTATTTGATTATTCTACAAGTTAGATCTAAGCTCACATAAAAACCAGAAGTGGGGTCTGTGGAGGAGCTTTTGGTCTGTTTTATCGTTTGGTATCTATTGTTTAGTGCTAATCTTGTAGCAAAAAGCCAAGGAGAAAAAGAAAGATATAAGCATCTGAATGCAGAGTTCCAAAGAATAGCAAGAAGNGAAGGGGACGACAGAGGATGAGATGGCTGGATGGCATCACTGACTCGATGGACACGAGTCTGAGTGAATTCCGGGAGTTGGTGATGGACAGGGAGGCCTGGCGTGCTGCGATTCATGGGGTGGCAAAGAGTCGGACACGACTGAGCAACTGAACTGAACTGAACTGAACCTTGTCGGATGGATGGTTCAGTAAATATTCACTGCTTCAGTGAAGAAATGCAAGAATATGCTTTCTCTAGGCCATAGAAATATTTGTCTCACTGAACCGAATCATCTTCAGACCCAAGATCTTCATTATTCTCCTTTAATCTCTCCCCGCCTGAATCCTCTAAGCCTTCACAAAAATTATGTCCCCTCTTTCTTATCCCTTCAATTAGTATACTGTTAGTTTCATCATTACTGTCTTCAAATATGGTCAAAAATCTTACTTTTAGAATAAATCCTGCTACAAAACTTCTAAAAGTTATTTATTGCTAAGCTTCTGGAGCAATTATTGGCTCCAGTTTCTTAACTCATGCAATGTGCAACCTTTTGAGATCTCAGTGGATTTCCAAATCTCTACAAATACCGCTCATCTAAAATTCAATACTGACTTTCTAATTGCAAACTGAGAAAAGGCCAATGTCTTTCCAGTATCCTTGACCCTGCTAAAGTATTTGATATTTCTTTTTGTATCTCTTTCATAAAATTTCTTCCCCTGATTCTTATCAGTTTGCATATTTGGTCACTTCACTTTTATCATTAAATACTTACTCTTATCTTTCCTGGTGGGAACGCACGCTCTTCTGTCTTCCTTAACTGGATGCTTTCTGAAATTCTGTTGTTGTCTGGGATTATTTCTCTTTTCAGTTTTCTCCCTTAGTCCTATCATTTACTTCTGTGTGAGTAACTAACTAATTTCCACCCCTAAGGTTTCATTGTACTTTCTAATCACTAACACATCTACTGTTGTTTCCAACTCAGCATACATAGGAGACAACTATTTTCTTCCCACCCACTTCCATAATGCTTCCTGCTCTACAACCCTTAATGGCCAGAAGGTTCTAGCTCAGGGCAGAGTTGTTATAAAAAACCTTCTTTCTCTGATCCTCCTCTGTACGTAAATCAATCCTGCCGTTTTGTCAAGTTCTTGACCTAAAATCCTGGATCTCATCTCTCCTGTCTAAATGTAACCCTGCACAACTAGCAATTCCACTGGCTTATCTTATAAGATCACATTTCAAAACAGTAGCTGGTGCTAAAGAAAACAATTGTCTGTAACAGTAATTGGCAGTACTCATATGTGCCTATGTGTCTACATATTATTTAACACAAAAATTATACACATTAAGTATTATTATTATTATGTATATTTACAGGTAAGGAAACCCAAGCAGAGTTACATACTGTGAACTGCTAGTAAAATAGCAGAGCCAGTATTTGAAAAGAAATAACTTGGCACAGGAGTCTATGCTTTTAACCGCTCTATTTTATTGCTTCCATAACACAGGGACACGTATAAGATTGATGGCCAGGACTGTGTGTGAACAGTATAGAAAGAATCATATGTATTACATATGGGTCTAGTGGGTACAGCTGGGCTTCCCAGGTGGCTCACTGTGTAAAGAATCTGCCTGCAATGCAGGAGACCCAGGAGATGTGGGTTTGAGTCCTGGGTCTGAAAGATCCCCTGGTGGAGGGCGTGGTAACCCACTCCAGTTTCTTGCTTGGAAAATCACACGGACAGAGGAGCCTGGTGGGCTCCACTCCATAGCATCACAAAGAGTTGAACATGACTGAAGTGATTGAGCATGCAGTGGGTTAAATAGTGGCTCCCCCAAAGATATGTCCAATAAAGGAGTGGGGTGGGGGGTGCGGTGGGAGGCAGGCTCACAAGTGAGGAGGAGATCCATATATATTTATGGCTGATTCAAGTTGTTGTGGGGCCGAAACCAACACAACATTGTAAAGCAATTATCTTCCAGTTAAAAAAAAAATTTTTAAGGGATGTCCAAGTCCTCTAATCCTGAAACCTGGAACACGATATTATTTAGGAAAAAGGTCTCTTTAGATGTAACTATACTGAGAGTCTCAAGATTATTCTGGATTTTGGATGAACCCCAAATCCAATGATAAAAGAGTCTTTATAAGAAGAGAAGACACTGAGACACAGAGAAGGGGTCGTGGGGGTGGAGGCAGAGACTGGGGTACTGTGTCTTAAACAGTACATGTCAAGGATTGCCAACAGGCACTGGAAGCTTGCTGGGAAGTAGGGAACACCGTCTCCCTCAGAGCCTCCAAATGGAATCAATCTTGCAAGCTTCTTAATTTTGAACTCCTGTCCTCCTGAACTGTGAATTCTGTTGTCTTAAGCCATCACATTTGTGGTAACTTGTTAGGATAGCCTTAGGAAACGAGTACAGTGGGAAAGATTCTTGTGACCTGAGCAGGACACAAAATAATAAAACACTGCAGATCTCTTAATGAGGTTCCTCTTACCAACAAAATGCCACTTGAAGATAAGATTTTCTCAACTTTGTATAGTATACCCCATCAATAAGTTTCAGTGGTCAATATGTGATTTGGAGGATGTATGAAGAAATAAAAGATGAACACTATCCTTTTACTATCTCATAAATGTGTAGAAGTTATGTCATTTTAAAAAAGTACATGTTTTAAAACGATGGACAAAACATTTTACTCCACTTTAGATATCTACATTTTTAAACATTACTCTGGCTTCATCTATTTTATCAAAAATCCTAGAATATTTTGACACCTACAAAAAATATAGTATCATCTGCTTATCACAGGTGTTATAATTTAATTTACAAATAGTTTTAGCTTTTTATTATAAAAAGAGAAGTATAATGAATATTTTCCATGGTATTTATCATTTACAAATAATTTCTAGCATCTTGAAATTCAGATTTATATATCATAGAATCCAGATTTACACATGTTAAAGAAGGTGTGATTATTTTTTTCAAATCAAGTTACATCATTGAGAAGTAAACTTGAGTTGAATGTAATTTTTGTAAGTACAGTTTGGTTTCCGTATGTCGATTCTTGCTGGAGCAACATACTAACACTCCTTAAGAAACATGCTTTTTTTCAAAAGGAAATCTTCAGAAGAATTGACCATATGAATTATATGAATTATTTGGCAAGATGAGACTATATAATGATTATTATCAGTAGAGATCCGGGATTCTAAGACAGTGAAAATATTAGACATAACTTTCTCAGGTAAAACACCTGGGGAAAACTATATATATTTATATTTATATATTCCCTTCCATCATTTCAGAGCCTAACTCTTAAAGGTGAAATAAAAAGGACCTTGAAAATTGGAAATGATTAAGAACTTAATTTTTGAAACTCAACTATCCCATATGTCAATCCATCAGTCATATATGTGTGTGTATATATATATATACACACACAGACATATGAAAAGTCATATATATATGAAAAATACATGTCTGAGATATAAAGGGGTCTGATATACAACTGAAATGTATATATAGCTCTGATATATTATACATATTGACATATATTTTTAAGATATCTTTAAAATTTTCATATATATGTATGTGAGTGAAAGTTACTCAGTTGTGTCTGACTCTTTTGCAACCCAATGGACTATGCAGTCCATGGAATTCTCCAGGCCAGAATACTGGAGTGGGTAGCCTTTCCCTTCTCAGGAAATCTTCCCAATCCAGGGATCAAATCCAGGTCTCCTGTATTGCAGGCGGATTCTTTACCAGCTGAGCCACAAGGGAAGCCACACATATACCCTTGATTTTATCCCATGTATTATTATCTTAATTTGAAAATCTTTGAAATAAAATATCAAGTATTTTTAGACATCCTGCAAAAGTAGTCATGATTGGCACATGTAGGACTGCAGCTAAAGGCAAAGAAATAATAAAAACATTTCTAAGGCAAAAGTTACCTATCATATCAGTGCCATTTTATTTCTAAGCAACAAAGAAATCTTGCAACATTCACCAATTGTATTAAGCTTTTTCTCCTTTATGGACACCCACAGCAATTTAAAGATAGAATCTTGTGAAATGAGAGAAATAATGAAAAGTTGACATGTATCAACAGAGAACTTGTTAATTTTAGACACTTTCACACTGAGAGATTTTGTTTTATCTGTGTCCTTGTACAAGACACTCAACCTCACAAAGCTCAGATTTCAATGCTTGTAAAATATCCCTGAATATGCCTATTGCATTCAGGGAGGAATTCGGTGAGACAGTGTGGGTAAAATGTGTTCCATAGAGGTTGCTGTGTTCTTCCTCCTAGTCATTATCATGATTATCCTCGGAAGCTCAGTGCTATGCTAACGTAGCTCCAGGCTAGCAAATTAGTGTTATTCACTAGATAAAACTGCACTTGGTTCCTTCCTACTTTAAATATCTGCTGGCCTTGGTTAAACACCAATCCTGACATAGAGATAACATCTGTAAGGCCCCTGAGGTTTCTTTGGTAAGTAATTAACCCACATGCCTTTGATTGTTCGCTTAAACAATATATAGCATTCTTGGTGTACTGGGAGATAAGCAGCACGAAAAAGAAAAGGTGAGAGCTTATTAAAGTCCATTTATTGGAATTGGGTATTATTTTTTAGCTTGAATAAAATGTTAATTGGGAGGAGAGTGTTTTGCAAAATACATAAGATCTATTCTGAATGAACAAGATAAAGTTTGATTGATTCATTAAGCTCAATCTCTTGAGTACTCACATCAATGCTTTTAGTTTTTAAAATAACATATCAATTATTGTTTAAATTTCACATTGATGAAAAATGTCTGGCCTATATTTATAATTAATGTCATAGTTAACATAGATGTGAGTGGGGAGCTGAACCATTATGTGAAAGGTCTTTAATTCTGCCATAGTGGACACATTCACAAGATATTTCTATAGTTTTGAAAACCTAAAAGAGAAATAGAAATGCCAAAGTATTTATATTTACCCTCTGTTCTCACTAAGGTTAGTTTCCTTATCTGTAAAATAGGAGTGATAATGATATGTCCCTTTGTGCTTATTTTTAACTTAGTTGCTCAGTCATGTCCGACTCTTTGCCACCCCATGAACTGCAGCACGCCAGGCCTCCCTGTCCATCACCAACTCCTGGAATCTACCCAAACCCATGTCCACTGAGTCGGTGATGCCATCCAACCATCTCATCCTCTGTCGTCCCCTTGTCCTCCTGCCCTCAATCCTTCCCAGCATCATGGGCTTTTCAAATGAGTCAGCTCCTCGCATCAGGTGGCCAAAGTATTGGAGTTTCAGCTTCGACAGTAATCCTTCCAATGAACACCCAGGACTGATCTCCTTTAGGATAACTGGTTGGATCTCCTTGCAGTCCAAGGGACTTGCAACAGTCTTCTCCAACAGCATCAGTTCTTTGTGCTCAGCTTCCTTTATAGTCCAACTCTCACATCCATACATGACCACTGGAAAAACCATAGCTTTGATATATAATAGCTTTCATAAGTAATAGTTACATATATAATATATAATTAAGGCACTGTGCTATGCTGTATAAAAATGTAAGTGGACAAGATACAATAATTAAACTTGCATAAGCTGTCTCTTGCCACTATAACAAGTTACTACAAATTTAGCATCTTAAAACAACACAACCCCTGGTGGCTCAGTGGTAAAGAATCTGTCAGCCAAGGCAGGAGACATGGGTTTGATCCCTGATGCAGGAAGATCCCATGTACCATGGAACAACAAAGACCATTCGCACAACTAGTGAGCCTGTGCTCTAGACCCTGGGAGCTGCAACTGCTGAGCCCATGTGCCGCAGTTACTGAATCTTGCGCCCCTTAGAGCCCGTGCCCCGCCACAAGGAAAACTACCACAATGAGAAGCCGGCGCTCTGCAACTTGAGAGTAGCCCCTGCTCACCGCCGCTGAAGAAAAGGCTGCACAGCAATGAAGACCCAGTACGGCCCCAAATGACTAACTAAATTAACTAATAATAACAAGTTACCTAATTAATTAACAAATAATTAAAAAGCCCACAAATTCATTATCTTACAATTCGATAGATCAAAAGTCTGCTTCTCATCTCTGGGAGCTAATATCAAAGTGTCTTTGGCTGAGTGCCTTTCTGGAATCTGCTTCTTTACTCATTCAGCTTGTTGGCAGAACTCAATCTCCTGTTCTAGAATCCGGGTTTCCATTTTCCTGCTGGCTGTAAATGAGGGCCATTCTCAGCTTCTAAGGACCATATCCTGTGCCCCACAGCCCCTTCTTTCATTCTCGAATCCAACAGCTACGGGCTGAGTCTCTCTCATGTCACATCTCTCTGACCCACCAGGAAGGGTTCTCACTATTTAAGGGCTCTTGTGAAGAGACTGGACTCAGGTGGATAATTTCTACACCTGAAGAATTATAGCCTTAATCTCATCTACAAAGTCTCTTTTGTCTTGCGATTTATTAGGTTGGTACAAACATAACTGCATGAATTTTAAATCATTATAACTAGGCTCAAACACATCTTTATTAATCAAATGGTTTTTATTAACCATTAAAATCCACACATTTTTGACGATGAGAAGTAAATTTGTTTATTCCTGCAGCATAAAAATCTGTTCTTTCTGATTTGATGAACTTTTTTTTCCCAACGAACTCTTGGAAAGCACTTTTTGCTTCCTGCTTGTTGTGGAAGTGTTTTCCCTGCAAAAAGATGTCAAGATGCTTAAAGAAGTGGCAGTCAGATGGTGAGAGGGTAGGTGAATATGGCAGATGAGGCAAAACTTCACAGCCCAATTCGTTCAATTTTTTAAGCGCTGGTTGCACCACGTGTGGTCAGGCGTTGCTGTGGAAAAGAACTGGGCCCTTTCTGTTGACCAGCGCCAGCTGCAGGCCTTGCAGTTTTCGGTTGCTCTCATTGACTGGCTGAACATGCTTCTCAGATGTAATGATTTCACTGGGATTCAGAAAGCTGTAATAACCAGATGGGCAGAAGACCACCAAACAGTGACTGTGATCTTTTCTGGGTACAGGTCTGGCTATGGGAAGTGCTTCAGAGCTTCTTCTCAGTCCAAACACTGACCTAGTCATTACTGGTTGTTGTACAAAATCCACTTTTCATCACACATCACAAACCACAAGAAATGGTTTGATGTCATTGCACAGAATAAGAGAAGACACTTCAAAATAATGATTTTTTTGATTTGCAGTCAGCTCATGAGGCACCCACTTATTGCGCTTTTTCACCTTTCCACTTTGTTTCAAGTGCCAAAAAACAGTAATAGAATGGGTGACGCTGAGTTCTTTGGCAACTTCTAGTGCAGCTGTGAGAGGGTCAGCTTCCTCGATGGCTCTCAATTTTGTCATCGTCAGCTTTGGATAGCCAGTCACTATGCTGTTCATCTTCAAGGCTCTTGTCTCCTTTGCAAAACTTCTTGAACCACCACAGAACTACATGTTTGTTAGCAGTTCCTGGGCCAAATGCATTGTTGCTGCTGCGAGTTGTTCCTGTTGCTTTACGACCCATTTTGTACTCAAATAAGAAAAATCGCTCTAATTTGCCTTTTGTCTAACATTATTTCTTTAATCTAAAAAAAAAATACACAGCAAGTAATAAGTCATTTGCAAAAAAATAAAGTGAGAAATTCACATTAAAATGATGTATAGCATAATCCCATTTAAGAATGTATTCCAGTATCAAACAGCAAATTTCAACATGCAAAACCATAATTAATTTTGCACCAACCTAATAACAAATTCATAGGTGCCAGGGATCAGAGCATAGACATATTTGGGAGAGCCATTATTCTAGTTACCACAAGCCTCAAACTTTTATGTGTGTATATATATATTATATATATTAAATAATATATAATTGTATACATTACTATATAATTTTATATATTATGCCAAAAGACAGTATTGAATATTATAATATATACTATATATTATATATATAATTGTATGCTATATATTATATGTATACATGGAGAAGGCCATGGCAACCTACTCCAGTACTCTTGCCTGGAAAATCCCTACGGAGGAGCCTGGTGGGCTGCAGTCCATGGGGTCGCTAAGGGTCGGACATGACTGAACGACTTCGCTTTCACTTTTCACTTTCATGCATTGGAGAAGGAAATGGCAACCCACTCCAATGTTCTTGCCTAGAGAATCCCAGGGATGGGGGAGCCTGGCGGGCTGCTGTCTATGGGGTTACACAGAGTTGGACACAACTAAAGTGACTTACCAGCAGCAGCATATGTGTGTGTGTGTATATATGCACACACACACACACACACACACACACATAGGAAATTAAGACAAGTAAATGATACAACAGTCACATAAGGCAGAAGCGGCATCTCGCTGTAAGAAACTACAAATATGACATTCAATGCTGACTGTCCAGTTAGAAGGAAGTGCTATAAGTATTGCTTCACTTATGAATAAAAAACTTGGAGAAACCAATTTTTCCTTCTCTTCTAGGGGGCTGTTTTCTCTCACCCTGATCTCCTTCTGCCTCTCTCTTCCTATTCCTACAGCAGTTAGAGCCATAAAGATGAAATGGAAATGCCATTCTTATCAGGAGGAAAACCATTTCCCATTTTAAAAAATACAGCTCCTAAACTGATGGACTTGGCATCCTGAGTATTTTGCAGATAACCAAAAATTAAGGTTTTTAAAAAATGTTATTTTACAGAATATTTGTGTAGAAATTCTCTATTCCTTCTTTATTTACCCTTAAGAGATTATGATCAGAGGTCAGTTATGTAACTGTGGCTCCCCCACTGTGGCTAAATTCTTGGGAACACTGTCAGTATTACCAGACCATATTATTTTTCTCCTGTTTTATTTTTTCCCTTTTCATATCTCTATCATTATCATTTGTTGCCCTTCATCACAACCTAATTGTATTCTTCAGCTCAATCACTGCAGCACTGTGGTTCTTTTTCTTGATCTTTATCTAGTTATACTGAATTTTTCTTCAAGTATAAAAATACTTCCTTTCACTACTTGAGAATTCTAGGTCTTCACAATTTAAGCCATATATGTTCAGTTCAGTCACTCAGTCGTGTCCTACTCTTTGCAACCCCATGGACTGCAGCACTCCAGGCCTCCCTGTCCATCACCAACTCCCAGAGCTTACTCAAACTCATGCCCACTGAGTCAGTGATGCCATCCAATCATGTGTATATACATATATACACATATGTAAACTTAAGTTTATATATGTATGTTTGTGTGTGTATATATGTAAATATATATGTATATACACACATATGTAAATTTAAGTTCATATGTTTATTTGTGTGTGTGTATGTGTGTGTATTTCCATGTATTCCTTTCTGATATGGTTTCATAGCAAAGCACCTAAAAAATTTCTGACCAAGATTGAATTGGTTAATATCTACCTGGTTTCATATAAGTAACATAATTCCAGGCTTAAAAATGGTACATTTTAGAACAGTAATGAATTAATAAGAACAACAACAACAACAAAACTAAGCTGTGCCAACAGAAGAAATAAATCATAACATTTGAGTACATGGACTTTGAAATCTAATAGCCTAGGCTTAGAGTCCAGGTCTATTGCTGACAGCCTATTGAGCTTGGGCAGGTAATGTAAATGATTTAAAGCATGAGTTCTTCTCTCATTAAATAAAAGAAAGCAACGATATCCATCTTGGATAGTAGCCTTGAAAATTAAATGAGACAACATATGTAAACTACTTGATACACAATTAATAACTGAGAACTTAATATCTGCTCAGATGCGATTATAATAGAACTAGACCCAGATCCGCAACTAACTAAGCAATGGCAAAGAGGGGCCTCTTGTGCGTCATCGTGGACGGGTGAGGAGCCGCAACGCCTAGGGCGGCCTGCTGAGTGCCTCTAACACTTAAAGCACGAGTCCTCTGTTTCTGGGACTGTGTCAAAAGTCTCAGGGTATCAGCTCTTCTGATTATCATACTATGATATAAGCATGGTAACACATTTAATAAGGAAAAAAATCTTAATAAGAAAGAATAACCGTTTCTAGTACACACTGCTGCTGCTACTGCTGCTAAGTCGCTTCAGTCGTGTCTGACTCTGTGCGACCCCAGAGACGGCAGCCCACCAGGCTCCCCCGTCCCTGGGATTCTTCAGGCAAGAACACTGGAGTGGGTTGCCATCTCCTTCTCCAATGCAGGAAAGTGTAAACTGAAAGTGAAGTCACTCAGTCGTGTCCGACCCTCAGAGATCCCATGGACTGCAGCCTTCCAGGCTCCTCCATCCATGGGGTTTTCCAGGTAAGAGTACTGGAGTGGGGTGCCATTGCCTTCTCCGAGTACACACTGCTAGCTGGAGGTAAATAGAACATAGGAACCCTGGTTTCTGACCCCAGGACATGTGTTCATATTTCCACAGGAGCTATCATCTTTTCCAAAGAGTTATCATCCTTTCCCAGACATCTCTATGCCTCCCAATGAAATGAAAGTCTTAGTGACTCATTTTGTCAAGTTGTATGTTATAAAATAGGCACGGTGGCTCAGATGATAAAGAATCTGCCTGCAATGCAGGCGACCCAGGTTTGATCTGTGCTTCAGGAAGACCCCCTGGAGAAAGGAATGGTTACCCACTCTAGTATTTTTACCTGGAGAATTCCATGGACAGAGGAACTGGCCAGCTACAGTTCATGGAGTCACAGAGTTGGACACAACTGAGCAACTACCACACATCTTTGACAACCAAATTAAAGCAGCATGTTGGTCATGTTACCTATTGCAGCTTAATAAACAGTGCCAACACATAGAGGCTTAAACAGCTGTTTCACTGCCTGTGAACTCTGATTGGCTGCGGCTCTGCTGGGTGTTGCTTCTGCTGCCTCACTGGCAGTTTCTCTGCAGTTGCAAAAAAATGGCAGCTGGAAGGAGGTGCAGCTAGCTGTCTAGCTCCCTAATGCCTAACTCAGTGTCTACACTTTCTTTTTTTTTTTAACAGAGTTTATTTTTCAGAACAGTAGTTCTATATCTATAGAGAACTTGAGAAGATAATAGAGCTCAGTTTCCTCTATAACTGACATCTTACTTTAGTACGGTACATTTATTACAATTAATGAGCCAATCATGATGCAATTTATAAAATTAAAGTCCACAGTTATTGTTTTCCACCAAATTTCCTTAATTTATAGCTCTTGTCCTTTTTTGTTCCTGGATCTCATCAGGATACTGTGTTACATTTAATTGTCACATCTCCTTAGACTCCTGTTGGCTGTGACACTTCTGATTTTTATTTTTTCTTTTTCTGATGTCTTATTCTCCTGGTTCTCCCCCACATTCTTTCTCTTTGTCTCTCTCTCTCACATAAACACAGGCACTCATACCTGTGCACAGGATAATTTGGATTTCACATGTACTGGCTCAAGGATTTAAGATGGAGAAACTGAAAGTTCTCACACTCTGAGGTCTGGACTCACAAGCCTCGGAACACTGCATGTTCTGCCTCCTCTTAGTCAAAGTCATCTCAGAATTCAACGGAGGGCGCAAAAGTCCCGCCTCTTGATGCTCAGAGCCGCGTGTATGTGTAGGGAGAATGGGCAAACCTGTCAAGAGTCATCTCTAGGCCAGCGACCACACAGACGCCAGGCAAACACCATCGACTATTTAGTTGATCTTAACACAGATAATGATGAAATCGTTACGATAAAGTGAAAACAAAATGGCAAATTGATATTGAATTCAATTTCTTATTTAAGCTATATATCTCAAAATCAATTGTTGCCATAGGGTATCACCTCTTGACACAGAGGTATTTTTTTTCATGACATTAAACCATTCATAAAAAATGATTAATGTGCTAGGCATAAATGTGGTACTTTATTCTTTAGTAAATATAAAGATCAGGTGAACACTTACAATAAAATTAGGTTTTACTTTTACCATAGAATTAGGAACCGTGGCTCTCTTTAGAAGTCTAGGTTGTTTCCAGGCATAAAAATGGAAATACTGATACTATGACAACACAGCCTGAATTTTCTGCTTTGCAGATGCCAGATTTATTTTTAAATGGTGTGAATCAAATCTGTGCTGAGAGGCCAACTTCAAAATATAACAGAAAAATTGGCAATGGAAGGATTTTGCTGGTTTGGCTGAAGTGAAGCCTTCTACAGCATTTCATTCTAGTGGAGTGTCTGACTGTGAAAATCTTTCCAATTGTAATTCTCTTTTTGCTTGCCAAAAGGGGATTATGAATTAAAGTTAATGTTGCAGGAAATGTCACCTGTCCTTTGAAGGAAAATAATAAATCAAAATGGATTTGTTCCTCATATTTAAAAGGAAAAAAATACTGACCTACTTGAGGGTCTTCTCTCATGCCTTAACAAAACAGGTAAATAAATAAAGCAGAATTTCTTTGTGACTTTTCATTTTAATCCTTGCTCATCTCTAAGGAGGGAAAAGATCAATCTCTTTCCAATAAATATTCATAAAAAAGAGAAAAACAAGGAAGAGAGAGAAAGAGAAAGGAGATGAATATTGTAACATGACCCCAGAAGTAGAATTTTTCAAGTAAGATATTATTAAGAAAAATATAATTATGTTTTGTTCCTTTCACAGATACTACGGTACAAACTCAAGAATAAAGAATAAATAAAAACAAAATCTGGAGACTTATTCCTCAAAGGTTTGAAGTATTTGTGTATTATGTTTTAAGAAAATAAAAACAAACCTACAAATAAACACAGTAGAGCTTAAAACTGTCTGTATTTCTTTTGCTTTAATGTTTTTTCCTAGGGGTTTTAGCAATAAGGCTTCCCTGATAGCTCAGATGGTAAAGAATCTGCCTGCAGTGTGGAAGACCTGGGTTCGATCTCTGGGACTGGAAGATCCCCTGGAGAAGGGCACAACAACCCACTCCAGTATGCTTGCCTGGAGAATCCCATGGACACAGGAACCTGGCGAACTACAGTCCATGGGGTCACAGAACTGGGCATGACTGAGTGACTAACACTTTTAGCAATAAACATTGCCTATAACAAGCTCTTGCCACTGCAGAGAAAGAAAGTGATGCTTCTGGTTTATCATGTAGACATCATGCTTGCAATGACACAATTTCTTTTTTAAAAAAAGTAATTAGCAACACTACTTTTTATATATTAATCTGGAAAGACAGAAGAGCAATTTGGTAGTTGACACCACTACCTTGAACCCTGTTTGTTGTGGTTGTTTTAATCATCTACTTACAACAACACTTGGAATGTCAATGTGGTGGTAAATTAAGAAATGGCCATAGACTTAAAAGATGGAAGATAATGGATTATGACGTTAACTCACTAATATTGCAATGATGTGTTTAATGAAATGGAAGAAGCCAAATAAGCCAAGGATAAAGGACTTGTTGAATATTTGTAGAGTATTATTTTTGTGTGCATTTTCTGGTGTGGTTTTCAATAGTGTAAATAATTTTTAAAATGTGGTTTTAAAATCAGGAAATATTGTACTATTTTTAACTGAATAAAAGAAAATGAATCAAATACAACTGTGGATGTTTTCATTTAAATAATACACACACACAGCGCCCATTCCCTTTCTTAATCAAGGTAGTGTGATGACTCAAACAAATACCAACATTTGGGTGTGGAGATGACCGCCCTGTAATCTTGTTCTGTCCCTCCTCCATCACTGAAGACTAGCATATTTTCTCTATGATTGTACTGTTACCATATTGGGATAAATGACAAATCAGTTATGAGGTCAGGAAGAAGTTAACATTTTATAAATTCTTATTCTGAACCAAAGAAAAATGATAGTAGGTAGATGATACCTACAAACATCAAAACACGTGCATACTAAGTCACTTCAGTTGTGTCCGACTTTTTGCAATCCTATGGACTGTAGCCCGCCAGGCTCCTCTGTCCATGGGATTCTCCACGCAGGAATACTGGAGTGGGTTGCTATGCCCTCCTCCAGGGAATCTTCCCAACCCAGGATCGAACCCGTGTCTCTTATGTCTCCTACACTGGCAGGTGGGTTCTTTACCACTAGTGACACTTTCTATAGGTAGATACACAGACAAAACCCTCAGCAAAAACTTGCATGAAATCACATACTCACTATGTCTTTATTTCTTCCTGGACATGGATTTCCAGGTATAGAGAGAAATTTTTATTTTTTTACTTTTATTGTTTTTACTGTTCAACCTTATCAAGATTGAGGGTTTAGAATTATCCGTTTAAATTTTACTGTTAGCCATTAATTCTGAGTTAGTTTCTCACCTCTCTGCCATCTCATCTGAATTTTTACCGACAACAGAAGGACTCCTTCCTTTGTAGAAGCGTTAGTAAACTGAAGAGTGGATTTTTCAACACTTCTGAATATAATCTACTCTGCAGCTCACAGCACCCAGTGAGAACCCAATAAATGTTGTTGATTGACTGCTTCCTATTTAGTTAGAAAATGGGGGGAAAATTAAATATACTTTTGGTACTTTTCCCAGCCTCAACATTTCAACATCTCAAAGGAACTAAATGTGGTTTGAAATGGTGTAAGCCATTTCAATTATGTCGCCAGAAGAGTCTGAGAACAATAAACTTATTTAGAGATGAGGCAGAAAGAAAGAGAATCGGCTTTGAAGTCAAATTACCAGTTTTCTCTCTCAACATTTTGACCCAAATTTAAGGTACTAAATCAAATTTTAAAATGTGATTCCACATGGAAAGCACCATTCATACATAACAAAAGTAGGGCTTAGGCTGAAGGACATACCATTCTTTGGTCAAAATGTGAAAGTTAATTATAAAATGTACATGAATAAAGAAGAAATATAAAATGTAAAAGTTTTAAAATAGGACATTTTCAAGTCAATACATTAGTTTTCTACTTTCTTCAACAAATGCAATCAATTTTGAAACTCCTTGAGTATTACTCAGATAACAAAAAAAATACACCTTTGCTACAATTGTAAAATACCAGTCTTTGGCTATACTTCTTGAAAATAATGATATTGATAAATAGAAAAAGGAAAAAAAAATGAGGTCATATGACTATCCATCCTATACTTAAATATCTTATTCCATTTCTTCCTATATGTTAATATTTTCTTTCTCTATTCACATTTAAAGGTGCAAGTACTCAGCAAATATGCTCCTATTACCTTTTTCAAAGTTTGATTTCCCCCTGTGTTCAGAACTTTAAAGATTTTGTATAGTTTCTAATGATCTTCATTCTTCGAATTAAAATTTGCTTTAATGTGACTAAAGCATATGGCTTCCCAGGTGTCACTAGTGGTAAAGAACCTGTCTGCGAAGGCAGGAGATATAAGAGACTCAGGTTTGATCCCTGGGTCGGAAAGATCCCCTAGAGGAGGGCATGGCAACCCACTCCAGTATTCTTGTCTGGAGATTTCGAGGACGGAGGAGCCTGGGGGGCTTCAGTATTTATAGAGCCGCAGAGAGTCAGACATGACTCAAGCAATTTAGCACACACACACACACACACATGCAGAGCATATATGTTCAATTTACTAATCCAAGTTCTTTAAAGATCTAGAATAAATTGACCATTTAAATTCAGATCTAAATGGTCAAATTAAATAGACATAGTTTGCGTGACATACTTAGCTATAATCCTAGTAAGAGACAAGACAAAATACAGAGGAATTCTAGATTCATATGATACAATTTCTGTCATCTTCCTTGTTTGAAACAATCTAAACTTAAAAGTATATGGCTGCACCCCAAAAAGTGCACTAGATCAATAATTTGCTTTTACACTTGAGAATAGCTAAACAAATGAATTCTCTTTAATTCAATGAATTAATTTGTGTATACAGACATAGTGAATGCATGTTTCTTGCAAGTTACTAATCTTTGCCCACAAAGAGCTGCTAACATTTCTCTGATGATTGGTCAGTATATTGCAGATTTGGGGGGTCATTTTCTTCTAATTCTCTTGCCCCTTTTCCTCTTGGTTCCTTTCAATTCAATCTCCATCAATCCTTCAGAGTCTAATCAAGTGCAAGTATAACCCTTGACCAAAATAGCTTTCTGAGAACTGGATGCTGTGAACTGAAATAAAAACACACAACATGAGACTTTTGAATTTCAGTTTTATTGGTGAGTCTTACTGAGGACTACAGACTGGGTCTCAGAGAGCCCTGAGGCTCTAACTCCAAAGAGGTTGGGAGGTCAGTATATATGTGATTTTTGGAGAAGTGGTATGTGTAACCAAGCCTACATCTTGGTAGAAAGTTAGGTTTAGGGATAGATATTTTAGTTAATGACTTCCGTGCTTTTCTAAATATGGAAATATGCAAGAAATTGGGTTCATAAAATTTTCCCCTGAAAATATCTCTCTGAAGGCCCATTCTGCCAGAGCACAGTGCCTCATTCCCAGTCTCCACCCTCAGCCTCTTTCAGGGTGTGCTGAAGGTCGGCTCAGTGACTGAAGTGGCTACTGATGCAGTCCTTGTAGAGCCGGATGGCAAGCAACATTCTTTAGCTGGCAATGCCAGATATAGTTCATTTCCTGACGCTGTGTGCCAAAAATGGTTTCTTCAGCTACTGAAATTAACATTCCCACAGTAATAGAAATTGCTAACTATTTCATCAGCATTCCCAGAACTTCGTTTGCAGCCCTTTGAAGCCATGCATGAGCATTAGACCCTCCAAGGAAATGGAACTGTTCACCCCCACTATCAATTGCCACTTTCCATCAGCTTTCCATTAATTAACCACAACTAATCTTCCCATTAATACCTAGACTGCCTTATAACTCAAAGGATGGTAACCTTGGGTGTTTGTGAGAAATTCAGAATCACTGGATCAGAATCTGCACGTTAGTAACGTCCATAAATCCACATGCAAGATTGAGAGGCACGGATCTAGATGCATCCACTGTGCTAAACAGTAAAGCAGTGCTGTTTCCAATCCTCTGCTCTCTTTCTAGTGCTTATAAAGGTCTTGTCTGGACTTGCATGAATGATTTCCGGTTGACCTCTTTCACGTCGTAATTCCTTTCAAAGTCCTCCCTTATCTGGGTAGGGCAAAGAGGTACAGTCAGTCACACCCCCTCACAACCACAGAGAGATCCCTCAATACTAAGTGCCTATGGCCTGGCAATCACCCTCACAAGTTTAAAGATTTTTAAGAATTTCTTTAAAGTTCTAAAAAAAAGAAACATTTTATCTCTATTACCATTTTGAGCCTGACAATTTTTCACATAATTAATGTAGTTGAAATTCACTATTAAACATTTTAATATAAAGTTTCTCTGCAAATGTTACAATTTATCCATTTTCTTTATGTCATCTTTGTGAGAGAGATCATTTGCTTTACCCTGGCTTAGAGATCTGGATGGACTATAAACGGATTTGACAGTATCGCAATTTAGCTTTTCCAACCTAGAACTATTTTTCTGTCTTAAAGTCTATAGGAATTGCAATGCTTGAGGAAAAGCATCATTGGTAGTTTGGGAAGCTCTGACAATTAAGTAGAGAATAATTTAGCACCAAGTTTAGTTCCTGGACAGACTCACTGCTGACTCTTGATTTTAAAAAGAGAAAAATGCTGCCAAGACAAAAATGCTACTTATATTCTTTATCAGTGACTTTCATTTGAACTTAAACATAAAAACTAGTAATATTCAGAATGATGAATTGGATTATATAATTAGTGTTAAGTGAATTCTAAACTATGGAAAATTTCTCTAAGCTTCTTGGCTCTAACTAAAAATAGTTTGAATGAGAATTTCATATGTATATATCACTATGCAATGCGACTCTGACTCTGATTGCATTCAATATTCCACCTGGTTAACACCATTTTTCTTCATTTCTCCTCTAACTATATAACCTTCTTGAAAACTTTGCTCACTTCTCTTAGGAGCCTTTAAAATGCTTTGAATTTATTACAGAGTTATATGCCCAAGGAGGTTCATTGTAAGAAACCTTGAAGTTCCAGGGGAGCAAAACTTATCACGCCAAAATGTCTCTTTGTCATGTGGATTGTTTTGAGCTGAAGACAGTTAATGCCCAAAAGACCCAGGAAGAAACTCTGACCTCTTAGTTGCTTAAAGAATGTAGCTAGGGGACTTGTTCTAGAACGAGAACTATAACCACAGATAACTATAGTTTGAACTCTGTGTGTAGACAAGGAGGGACCTAGCAAAGTCTGTTTGTTAAAATTCCTCTCTGGGTCCCCTTGCTTATTCCTGGCCTAGCAAATGTTTATTCACCAAACATTCACTTTTCCACCTTTGAATCAACTGTCTTCCTCCCCTTTTATGTCCCAAACCACTGCCCCGAACATTCTCTCTTGTCTTTAGCTAAAGGTGGTATTTAATGTGAGGGGTTTGGCCATTTTTCGAGCTCCTCAGTTTCCTGCGTCTCTCCCATGTAGATAGGTTATTAAGCTTTTGTGTGATCTTTTTTTAAAGAGAGAATTGGTCACTGTACTTAGCACCAGCTGTTTCACAGAAGTAGCCCATTGCATCACCTTCAAGGAAAAGCAAAAATCCAGTTTAAATGCCTTTCTTACAGCACAGTTAAAGGGCCCAGATAAAAGCTGGTAATGGATTTCTTCCTGTTATCTGTCTCTGTGTGTGCTAAGTTGCTTCAGTCACTCTTTGTGACCCCCATGGACTATAGCTCGCCAAGCTCCTCTGTCCATTGGATTCTTTAGGCAAGAATACTGGAGTATGTAGCCATGCCCTCCTCTAGGGCATCTTCCTGACCCAGGGATTGAACCCTCAACCCTTATGTCTCCTGCATTGGCAGGTGAGTTCTTTACCACTAGCACCACGTGGGGAGCCATTCCTTTCCCCAGGGTGGTCTTCTTGATCCAGAGATCGATCCCAAGTCTCCTGCATTGCAGGCAGATTCTTTACCACCTGAGCCACCAGGGAAGCCCTGAATCTGTCTCACATCAATTTAATTTTTAGACCAGCCAGGAGAACATAGAAGGATAGAGAAAAATACTCACCTTCCAGAGAAAGTAATCAAAATGTCTATAAATAAGGAAGTGATTAAATTTTTAAAATTATACAGTCATATAATAGAATATTATGCAATGGAAAAAGGAAGGTAAAATATGATTGCTGCTTTGAGAAGATATCAAGGTATATTGTTAACTTTTAGAACAAAAAGGAAAGTTGCAGACCAAAATGTATAATGATTTCATTTATGTTAAAACTGCATGTACCCACAGACAGAGAAATATCAAGATAGCCTGAAATCTACAGCAATAGATAAAGTAAAGGTTGGGTAGATAGATGTGGAAACAGAGATGGAGGTATGTTTGGGAAGTTTTGAAAAGGAATCAACAATTGATAACAAATGTTTGTAAGAAGTTCAAATGAAGTGTGGGGAATGAGACTTTTACTTTCTTCTAAACACCTTTCCAGCACCTGAATTTTTTCATAAATGAGTATTATACTTTTTAAAAATTATGTGTTCTATAGTACATAGCATTTACTTTGCATCTCAAATATTCTGCCTATCTCCTTTCTCAGATACTTGTATTTAACTCAGTCACTCTCTAGTGTAGATGTATTAGCTACATACGCTCATTGCCCTTTGTCTGAAATAGCTTTCTACTTTGATTCTGCCTTTCCTCTCTTTTTTGGACTTGAAAGTTTACCTCTCCCAAGAAAGAAAATGACTAAATAGATTTAGGCAATCATTTCCACCTCTTGAGGATATTCTCCCATTAATATATAACACAATGTACACAGTAAACGTACAACAAGCACTTGTGGAATAAATGAAGTTTGAAGCATATTCTCTCTTAAACCACAAAACCAATTAAGTGCATTTTTAACCTAGATGCTTAAATGCTTCCAACATGAGGCATAGAACTTGAAGATGGTTTTCCTAATAACCATAAATGCATGTTAAAGATTCAACAATTAGAAGAACTGTCCTGAAAGAGTCATGTTACAGGAAAGAACAGAGCCAATATAGAATACATGCTCTCAAGAGAACTGGTCCTATGCTTTACCAGTTAATAACAGAGCATACAAGACAATGAATGAGGACTTCAACTTCCTGGATGCTTCAGGACTGTCATTCAACTTTTAAAATCACACTCTTTCCATTATATGTCTTCATTAATGTGCAGAGAATTGGAAGGTTCCTTGCAACCTGCACTCCCCACTAGGAATTCCTTCCTTAGGAGTCACCTGATTACCAGCATGTCACACCAACCCTAACCCTTCTGCCATGTTTACAGTCTTAATACAGTTACCAACTTCAATGTTATCTTTCCTATTGTGGTTGTTTTTCAATTCCATTTGTTTAGCATTTATCACTGTTTCACGCAGAAGTGGAGAATAAATGCTGCCAATCAGGTAAAGGTAATGGGAGCAGTTAATGAGCAGCTGAACTTCATTTATTCAACAAGTGCTTGTTGTATGTTTACTGGGTACATTGTGTTATATATTAATGGGAGGCTATAATATAATTCCATTTACTCATCATTACAATGAGATCACTGAACTGAATCCAGATCTCTAAGGTGAATTGCAGGTCTAATATTCTATTATTTTAAATGTAAATTTCTAAATGAGAGAATGGAGTCTCTCGCCTTAATTTAATCTTCAGTTCAGTTCAGTTGCTCAGTTGTGTCCGACTCTTTGGGACCCCATGAATCGCAGCACACCAGGCCTCCCTGTTCATCACCAACTCCTGGAGTTCACTCAGACTCGTGTCCATCCAGTCAGTGATGCCACCCAGCCATCTCATCCTTGGTCGTCCCCTCTCCTGCCCCCAATCCCTCCCTGCATCAGAGTCCTTTCCAGTGAGTCAACTCTTCGCATGAGGTGGCCAAAGTACTGGAGCTTCAGCTTTAGCATCATTCCTTCCAAAGAAATCCCAAGGCTGATCTCCTTCAGAATGGACTGGTTGTATCTCCGTGCAGTCCAAGGGACTCTCAAGAGTCTTCTCCAACACCACAGTTCAAAAGCATCAATTCTTTGGCGCTCAGCCGTCTTCACAGTCCAACTCTCACATCCATACATGACCACAGGAAAAACCATAGCCTTGACTAGACGGACCTTAGTCGGCAAAGTAATGTCTGCTTTTGAATATGCTATCTAGGTTGGTCATAACTTTTCCTCCAAGGAGTAAGCATCTTTTAATTTCATGGCTGCAATCACCATCTGCAGTGATTTTGGAACCCCACAAAATAAAGTCTGACACTGTTTCCACTGTTTCCCCATCTATTTCCCATGGAGTGATGGCACCGGATGCCACGATCTTCGTTTTCTGAATGTTGAGCTTTAAGCCAATTTTTTCACCCTCCTCTTTCACTTTCATCAAGAGGCTCTTTAGTTCCTCTTCACTTTCTGCCATAAGGGTGGTGTCATCTGCATATCTGAGGTTATTGATATTTCTCCCAGCAATCTTGATTTCAGCTTGTGCTTCTTCNACTGGTTGTATCTCCGTGCAGTCCAAGGGACTCTCAAGAGTCTTCTCCAACACCACAGTTCAAAAGCATCAATTCTTTGGCGCTCAGCCGTCTTCACAGTCCAACTCTCACATCCATACATGACCACAGGAAAAACCATAGCCTTGACTAGACGGACCTTAGTCGGCAAAGTAATGTCTGCTTTTGAATATGCTATCTAGGTTGGTCATAACTTTTCCTCCAAGGAGTAAGCATCTTTTAATTTCATGGCTGCAATCACCATCTGCAGTGATTTTGGAACCCCACAAAATAAAGTCTGACACTGTTTCCACTGTTTCCCCATCTATTTCCCATGGAGTGATGGCACCGGATGCCACGATCTTCGTTTTCTGAATGTTGAGCTTTAAGCCAATTTTTTCACCCTCCTCTTTCACTTTCATCAAGAGGCTCTTTAGTTCCTCTTCACTTTCTGCCATAAGGGTGGTGTCATCTGCATATGTGAGGTTATTGATATTTCTCCTGGAAATCTTGATTCCAGCTTGTGCTTCTTCCAGTCCAGTATTTCTCATGATGTGCTCTGCATATAAGTTAAATAAGCAGGGTGACAATATACAGCCTTGACGTACTCCTTTTCCTATTTGGAACCAGTCTGTTGTTCCATGTCCAGTTCTAACTGTTGCTTCCTGGCCTGCATACAGATTTCTCAAGAGGCAGGTCAGGTGGTCTGGTATAAATAGAAGTTCTGTATATAAACAATTAAACATATGAACAGATAGTGCAGAGATGGGGCTAATAAAATATAAAGTAATTTGAGGGGATCAGTGAAGAATGCTTCTGAGACAAACTAAAAGCTGTATTAGCTGTAAGGTGAAGGGTACAATGAGTGGAAATTAAATTTGAAAGAATTCCAAGCTGAGATTGGAGGAGTCCTAGACTGTTCACTCTCATCCCTTTCATACTGAGAAAAGAAACCATTCACAAGGAGGAGGAGAATGTAGAGTGGAAAGGTAGAATCACTTTAACTTATAAACAGTCATAGAAGAGGCAATAGTTTACTCTAAGGGTGGAGTTCTGGCTCCATGAATGCTGAGTAATGGAATAGAGTATCTGGAACATGGAGAAAAACTGGGATTTCAGTGAAAGAACTGAGGATAAAAAGATGATGTGAGGAAGAAAGAAAGGAGGACTGCATGAAAGCTGGAGAATGCCCATGGGAGCACCTCCTGAGATGAATTTTAAAGTGCTCTGCTTTGCATGGTGATGGTCAGCAAGAGATCTTAGAAAGAGGAACACTGATTTCTCCATGCCCCACCCAACTCAAACTCAAAAACCTTTATAAGGTTTTTACCTTATAAAGCTGAGGTAACAAGTTAAGAGTTGCCTGAAATTCTCTGTCCCTGATGTATGTACCTGGCAGATATGGAGGGCAGGTAAGGAGCTAGACATGGATGCAGGACACAGTAGCCGGGAAAATAAGTGGTTGAGATGGCTAATAAAGATCCTCTCTTGGAATCAAAACAAGAGGGTGAAGAAAGCAGTCAATCTGATTTCCCCTCGTACTTAGGGCAACTATGCACAGGCCTGACTCCAGGAACCAAACATCTTTTTTAAAAAAAGAAAAAAAAAAAAAGTAAATTAACGGACCCATTTTCAACACTTTTTTCTCCAATGTTGCTGTTCAGTTGCCAAGTCGTGCCTGACTCTTTGTGACCCCATGAACTGCAGCACTTCCGTGTCCTTCATTATCTCCTGGAGTTTGCTCAAACTCATGTGAATTAAGTCAGTGATGTCATCCAACCAGCTCATCCTCTGTTGTCTGTTTCTCCTCCTGCTCTCAGTCTTTACCAGTATCCCTCTTTTCCAGCGAACCGGCTCTGTGCATCAGGTGCCCAACGAGCTACAGCTTCAGCATCAGTCCTTGCAATGAAGATTCAGCGTTGACTTCCTTTATAACTGACTGGTTTGATCTCCTTGCTGTCCAAAGGACTCTCAAGAGTCTTCAGTTCAGTTCAGTGGCTCAGTCGTGTCGGACTCTTTGCGACCCCATGAACTGCAGCACGCCAGGCCTCCCTGTCCATCACCAACTCCCGGAGTTCACTCAGACTCGAGTCCATCAAGTCGATGATGCCATCCAGCCATCTCATCCTCTGTCGTCCCCTTGTCCTCCTGCCCCAAATCCTGCCCAGCATCAGAGTCTTTTCCAATGAGTCAACTCTTCGCATGAGGTGGCCAAAGTACTGGAGTTTCAGCTTTAGCATCATTCCTTCCAAAGAACACCCAGGACTGATCTCCTTTAGAATGGACTGATCTCCTTGCAGTCCAAGGGACTCTCAGGAGTCTTCCCCAACACCACAGTTCAAAAGCATCAATTCTTTGGCGCTCAGCTTTCCTCACAGTCCAACGTTCACATCCATACATGACCACAGGAAAAACCATAGCCTTGACTAGACGGACCTTAGTCGGCAAAGTAATGTCTCTGCTTTTGAATATGCTATCTAGGTTGGTCATAACTTTTCTTCCAAGGAGTAAGCATCTTTTAATNGCCCAGCATCAGAGTCTTTTCCAATGAGTCAACTCTTCGCATGAGGTGGCCAAAGTACTGGAGTTTCAGCTTTAGCATCATTCCTTCCAAAGAACACCCAGGACTGATCTCCTTTAGAATGGACTGATCTCCTTGCAGTCCAAGGGACTCTCAGGAGTCTTCCCCAACACCACAGTTCAAAAGCATCAATTCTTTGGCGCTCAGCTTTCCTCACAGTCCAACGTTCACATCCATACATGACCACAGGAAAAACCATAGCCTTGACTAGACGGACCTTAGTCGGCAAAGTAATGTCTCTGCTTTTGAATATGCTATCTAGGTTGGTCATAACTTTTCTTCCAAGGAGTAAGCATCTTTTAATTTCATGGCTCCAGTCACCATCTGCAGTGATTTTGGAGCCCAGAAAAATAAAGTCTGACACTGTTTCTCCATCTATTTCCCATGAAGTGATGGGACCAGATGCCATGATCTTCGTTTTCTGAATGTTGAGCTTTAAGCCAACTTTTCACTCTCCTCCTTCACTTTCATCAAGAGGCTTTTTAGTTTGTCTTCACTTTTTGCCATAAGGGTGGTGTCATCTGCATATGTGAGGTTATTGATATTTCTCCCGGCAATCTTGATTCGAGTCTTAACTGTTCATAAAGCTTTAGAAGCTTATACAAACTAATAGAAATACACTCAGTTCAATATGATCCTATCCATATTACCATTAACTGAAAACTTGAGTGAGCTAGATTTTCTTCCTTATACAATTAAATAGAAATTACTATTTTCTTTGCCTCTTGGATGAAGGAAGTCAAAAGGTATAATCTTCCAGTTATAAATAAATATCAGGGATGTAATGTACAACATGATAAATATAGTCAACACTGTAGTATGCCATATATGAAAATTGTTCCAAAAATAAATCTTAAGTTTTCATCACCAAAATTACTTTTTCTATGTATCTAAATAAGGTATTGGATATTCACTATAACTGTGAATAAGTCACTATAACTGTGTCTTGTCTGTGTATAAGTCAAATCATTATGCTCTACACTTTAAACTTATACAGTGCTAAACGTCAATTACATTTCAATAAAACTGGAAGAAAAAAAAATACATTACTTTCTTTGCTTTTATCCAGAAGCAACTCAGAATTGAACATTCAAAAAATGGAGTTTTCACCTGAATGCAGTTTTCTTTTGTGTTAAACCTTCTAGAGATTCATCCTCCAGCTTCATGGGCTCCTGTGGCTACCTGGAGAAATCATTTTTAAGGAGTTCCTCTGGTCAAGTTACAGAATGCAATTAGTAACCCAGGAATGAGATACAGCTGATATGATCTCCTAGTTTAGTAGCTTTCTAAGGATCATGTTCACAGAACTATTCAAGTTCACGGAAAATTATGAACAGGGCTATGGGGTGGCTAGATGTAGAGGACATTGTTTGAGCCCTGAAAAGACTTCTGACATTAAATAAATCATGAATTTTGAGATTTGCTGACATCGTTTGAATTGAATTGGAAAGAAACATACAGATTTTCCAACTTAAACCCTTGCATTACAATGACAGATGTGAACACAGATTGTTCTAGGAGTGAAAAGGCCTTCCCTTTAATATTGATCTTAAAATCACATTTGATCTATCTGCCTCGCCAAATGCGTAGGAGTTATTATGGTGAAAATATAGACGAGAAAAGCAGAATATTTCTTCTAAATAGCCACAATGGGTATAATTTTTCCCTGTCTGCTAACCTGGCAGGCATGTGACTTGTTCTGGGCTAAGTTAAACCTGGTTATTTATTTTTGGTCTCAGTAATTCCCAGGGAAACATAGCAAGCATGATTTGAAAATGTTTCCTTCAACTGTGTAATTCAATCAACCTGAACTCATAAGCCTCTCAAGACCTTAAGAACAGGCTGGTAATTCCTTCCTAGTCAAGCTTTTAAGTTGAAGAACTCCTTGATAGAGTCCATTTATACCTGTTCTTTGTCCCTTAATTGTAACAGACTAGATGAAGTTGGTTTGGCAGATTATAAAGCTACTACAGGACAGAACACTGTGATGGTTTCTGCTAAATATAACCTGAGAATATAATTCCTAAAGTTCTAATATGGAGCTGTGAGTCTGTGTGCATGCATAAATGTGTACATAAAGATATATATGTCACTTACACGTATATTATAGACATATTTTCCTTTATTCTATCACTGGGTGACAAAACGTCAGCATTTTAAAAATCTTTCCTATGATTAAATAATTTTGACTTGTCAAAGTAAAATACGATTGCATTCTATGATAAATTTTAAGTCTAAATATTCAATCTTTAAACTGCCTACAGTTTCACAGATGCTTTTAAATATGTTCAGGTTCCTACCCACCTGTCTCTTATACACATCTAGATGTGTATAAGAGACAGAGTCTCACTTGATCATAGTGTATGGACCTTTTAATGTGTTGTTGGATTTGGTTTGCTNAAATTTTAAGTCTAAATATTCAATCTTTAAACTGCCTACAGTTTCACAGATGCTTTTAAATATGTTCAGGTTCCTACCCACATACATTCAGTTCAGTTCAGTTCAGTTCAGTTCAGTTGCTCAGTCATGTCCGACTCTTTGCGACCCCATGAATCGCAGCACGCCAGGCCTCCCTGTCCATCATCAACTCCTGGAGTTCACCCAAACTCAAGTGCATTGAGTCAGTGATGCCATCCAGCCATCTCATCCTCTGTCGTCCCCTTCTCCTCCTCCCCCCGGTCCCTCCCAGCATCAGGGTCTTTTCCAATGAGTCAGCTCCCCACATACATTAGGGTTTGATAAAATATGCTTCTTGAAATCATCATTCATTCTTTCAGTCATTCATCCAATTCAGTGGAGAGCATTACTCTGTGCTGAGCACTGGTCTAGGCTCTGTGGACACAGCCGTGGAACAAAGAGACCTTTTACTCAGATAGACCTAAACATCATCATACAACACAAAGGAGTAAAATAAACACACTGTTAGAAGGTGACGAGTACTGCAGAGAAAGTATGGTGAGTGGGAAAAGGGAACAAAGATTACGGGGTGTACAATATCATTTAGGGTGGGCAACTGAAGATCCCAAAGAGAGCCTAACATTTGGACCAAAAATGAGAGCGGTGAGAGAGCGGACATTTGGAAGAAGTGGGTTCCAGGAAATGGACCAGAAAATGCAGAAACCCAGAAGCACAAGGGGCCTGATGTTTCCAAAATGGGCAAGGAGCTGGATTTCTTCTCTCTGGAGTCATGCTGATGTATGGCAAAACCAATACAATATTGTAAAGTAATTAGCCTCCAATGAAAATAAATAAATTTAAATTTTAAAAAATTTCTCTTCGGACTTTAAAATGGGCAAGGAGGACGGTGACTGGAGCGGAGGGAAGCAGAGTAGAAGATGAAGTCAGGAAGGTGAGGATATGGCGGAGCAAACCCCTTAGGGCTCTGAATGTCTTCAGAGACTTTGGTTTACATCCTAAGTGAGTCAGTAAGCCTCTCGAAGGTCAGAGCAGAGCAAGGGTGTGGTCAGACATGCGTTCACCGAATTACTCTGACTACAGTACTCTGGGTGGACTGCTGGGACATAAAGTGGAAGTGGGAAAGGCCAGTTAGAACACTAATGAATGTCATCAAGTTGACTATTTTTAGGAAGAAAGGAAGAATGGAAGGGAGTAGGGGAATGAGGAGAAAGAAAAGAAATTCAAGAACCCTCAGGTCCTTAAAAAAATAAGACGTGACAATACTGTCATGAAAACTCTGAATGAGTTTTGATCATTTAAATTTAGAAATTAGTATTGATAGTAGACAGAGAAGATTAATATCATCAGGGGACGACTAAGCAAAATCATCAAGGCTGAGAAATCTAGGGAATCCCTAGCAGATCACTGGCTAGGACTCAGAGCTTGCACTGTGGTGGCCTGGGTTCAGTACCTGGCCGGGGAACTAAGATCCTGCAAGCTGAGCCAAATTTAAAATGATGGCATAATAGTCAAAAATTTAGGCTTTTATGATCAGAGGAATAATGAATTTTAATCTGTAGCATTTGCCTGTTACCTGTGAAACTCTTGATAAGTAACTTTACATTTTGAGCCTCGGTTTTCCTATTTGCTGATGCTGATAATACTAGTATTAAATGCATAGGGTTATTAAAAATATTAAACAAAATAACCGATTAAAAACACTGAGCAAAGCACCTGTTAAATTTTGAGTGCTTGATAATAATTAGTAGTTCTCAGCTACCAATTATTTAAAGGTGAAAGAAAGTTTATTTTAGGGAATAAAATACAGGATCAAGATAATTCATATATGTGTGTGCTTGAAATAAACAACTGCCTTAGAGATTCAAAACTTTGTCAGCAAAGATACCCATGTGTTGACAGACTGAGTTTATGTAATTGGACTGCAAAGAGATCAAACCAGTCAATCCTAAAGGAAATCAACCCTGAATATTAATTGCAAAGACTGATGCTGAAGCTCTAATACTTTGGCCACCTGATACAAACAGCCAACTCACTGGAAAAGACCCTGATGCTGGGAAAGACTGAAGCCAAAAGAAGAAGTGGGTGGCAGAATATGGGATGGTTAGATCGCATCACTGACTCAAAGGATGTGAATTTGAGCAAATTCCAGAAAACAGTGCAGGACAGAGGAACCTGGCGTGTCACAGTCCATGGGGTCACAAAGAGTTGGACACAGCTTACCAAATGAACATTAACAACGAAATCAATTTTACTTAACTAACTCAACAGTTCATTAATGTCTTCATTTATTCTGTTAAACACACCTGACATTGTGCGCGGAAATCATGTGGCTGGTCACTATACTCCACTATCATGGAACAAGCCTTTTTTTTTTACACAAATATTTTATTTATTTCATTTTTTGGCCACATCACACAGCATGTGGGATCTTAGTTCCCTGGCCAGGGAGTGCTAACCACTGGACATCAGATAATTCCCTCATAGTATAATTCTGCTCCCATTTGTTAAGTTCTATATTTAGCAAGTGCTACTTGTATTTTTTCCTAAATCTGTTTATTCCAGGCTTACTTATTATTACAATTAAATATTTTAGTTATCTGCCTAATAGATAACTGAATGGAATTTGAGTACAAAGTGAAAGAGTTGCTCTTTCTATGAAAATTACTAATAAAGATTCACTTAAAGAGTTTTGAACACAAACTGCTAAAATACGCCATTGATTATACATGGGCAAGACAACTGAAACAGACTGGGATGAAGACAAGTTTATTAGGCTTCTGCATCCATCTTGCTGTGATTGTCATTAAATTCCAATTCATTCTAAAGAAACTATAATTCTAAAATTACAAAGATGCATTAGGGCTGTGATTTATGAAAAAAAAAAAAAAAAAAACTGGTTCCCCAATCTGTGGGTCCATATTCAAAAATGGGTTTGGCCTCCTATCAAAAACTACATAGATCATAAATTAAAAGCCAATTAAATAGATGGATAAAATATCAAAGTATATAAGACCATGTTTTACATCTCTCATTTGCTAACTTTTTCAAATAACCAGTTTGCAAGAAGACGTAATTGAATCACGGAAGAGTGATGACTTTAAATGGCCACTGAAAAGGCCAAGCTGCTCAACACCAGAAGCATTTACTCCTAGACTCTCAGTGTACAAGACAATCCCCAGTAACCCCTTACGTAGCCTCTGCCTAAGGGGTGTGGCTCATGATAAAAGGGCAGGTAGAAACAGGGCGGGAGAGGCATTTCTCTAAGACAGGTGATGTCTCTACAGTGCTAAGTCAGAGCCTAGGGCACGTATCTCCTCCTCTTTCCAGGAAAGTCGATCATATAACAAAAGATATGGAAGCGACTAAAACATTTACGCAGATTTTAAAAATTCCAATATTGATCAACTATATAAAAGCTGATAATTTTGTAAGCACTACTATAAGCTTGCAAGTTATCAGATACCAAGAGTCCTGGGATAAGTAGAAAAGAATATGTTTCACTCATGTTAATAGTATCAGATAAACTGCTTAAGGAGAGGAGACCAGTTAAATACGGTCCTTACACTTACCAGACTCCTATGTAGCCATCACTAAAGACTAGCTAAGCAGCTCTTCCATGATTCACTTCACCTAGTTTTATTTAATTTGGGGCCCTCTACACATACCTCCAGAACTGAACCAAAGCAGAGGAGAGATATTATAAATGAAACTGCCACCTAATTATACAACAGATTGTGGAGGAGGCTCTCTGAAAATTTTTCTGTAAATTTTTGGAGGCTGTGTTATTATAATATTGTTTGAACAGACCATATTTCAAAGCACAAGCCTGGATATAAAATATACTGGAGTTTTGATTGCATGTATGGAAATGAGAAAAAATAAAATATTTAGACAGGGCCATTATGCAAATAACATGAACATTTTAATGGATTTGATGGTATTTTTGGTCATGCAAACAAAAACATTCGCATTCTTTAATCTGCTTTCTATAATGCTATTATATATTTGTTAGGATTACCTTAATCTTGTCAGCTCAAGNAAAAAAAAAAAAAAAAAAACTGGTTCCCCAATCTGTGGGTCCATATTCAAAAATGGGTTTGGCCTCCTATCAAAAACTACATAGATCATAAATTAAAAGCCAATTAAATAGATGGATAAAATATCAAAGTATATAAGACCATGTTTTACATCTCTCATTTGCTAACTTTTTCAAATAACCAGTTTGCAAGAAGACGTAATTGAATCACGGAAGAGTGATGACTTTAAATGGCCACTGAAAAGGCCAAGCTGCTCAACACCAGAAGCATTTACTCCTAGACTCTCAGTGTACAAGACAATCCCCAGTAACCCCTTACGTAGCCTCTGCCTAAGGGGTGTGGCTCATGATAAAAGGGCAGGTAGAAACAGGGCGGGAGAGGCATTTCTCTAAGACAGGTGATGTCTCTACAGTGCTAAGTCAGAGCCTAGGGCACGTATCTCCTCCTCTTTCCAGGAAAGTCGATCATATAACAAAAGATATGGAAGCGACTAAAACATTTACGCAGATTTTAAAAATTCCAATATTGATCAACTATATAAAAGCTGATAATTTTGTAAGCACTACTATAAGCTTGCAAGTTATCAGATACCAAGAGTCCTGGGATAAGTAGAAAAGAATATGTTTCACTCATGTTAATAGTATCAGATAAACTGCTTAAGGAGAGGAGACCAGTTAAATACGGTCCTTACACTTACCAGACTCCTATGTAGCCATCACTAAAGACTAGCTAAGCAGCTCTTCCATGATTCACTTCACCTAGTTTTATTTAATTTGGGGCCCTCTACACATACCTCCAGAACTGAACCAAAGCAGAGGAGAGATATTATAAATGAAACTGCCACCTAATTATACAACAGATTGTGGAGGAGGCTCTCTGAAAATTTTTCTGTAAATTTTTGGAGGCTGTGTTATTATAATATTGTTTGAACAGACCATATTTCAAAGCACAAGCCTGGATATAAAATATACTGGAGTTTTGATTGCATGTATGGAAATGAGAAAAAATAAAATATTTAGACAGGGCCATTATGCAAATAACATGAACATTTTAATGGATTTGATGGTATTTTTGGTCATGCAAACAAAAACATTCGCATTCTTTAATCTGCTTTCTATAATGCTATTATATATTTGTTAGGATTACCTTAATCTTGTCAGCTCAAGTCTACTGAGTTTTATATTGGGTTGGCAGAGCATTTTTTCCCTAATATTAAAATATTATTTATTCATTCAATGAGTATATTAATGAGCTGACAAAGGGCTAAACCAGGTACACTAATCAAAAACACCTATTTGCTTGTTCAGTGATGTAGAGACAGAATTATGGCAATCCCTTCCTGGTTGACCTTCCTTCAGTTTCCCTTCCCCTATCATACCATCTGCTGTAAGATTCTTCTCCTAAAATGATAGTTCTAATCTGGTCATCCTCTGCTTAGAATCTGCAATGGCTACCTACCTACTGTCCCCAAAGTGCAAGTGAAAGTGAAAGTCGCCCAGTCATGTCTGACTCTTTGTGACCCTCCATGGAATTCTCCAGGGCGGAATACTGGAGTGGATAGCCTTTCCCTTCTCCAGGGGACCTTCCCAACCCAGGGACTGATCCCAGGTCCCATGTGTTGCAGGCGGATTTACCAGATGAGCCACAAGGGAAGCCCAAGAATACTGGAGTGGGTAACCTATCCCTTCTCCAGCCAATCTGCCTGACCCAGGAATCGAACCAGGGTCTCCCGCATTGCAGGTGGATTCTTTACCAACGGAGCTATCAGGGAAGCCCTGATACTGTCTCCAGGCTACTCTCAAGTCCTTACTCTGACCCTAGTCTCCCTCCCTGTTACTTCGTTAGTTGCTATTGAGAGCTTGTGCCTCATTTTCTGTTTCTCCACACCCATCCCCTACACGCCAACAAAGCTGTTTAGTTCATGCATTTCACAGTCTCTGAACTTGTCCAAAGTATCTCTCTTCTCCTGTATGTCTGCACATTCCAATTCTAGACCCTGTTCCAATCCTACATCTTTCAAGGTTTGTATTTCAGTAGCATTTCACTTACATGTTCAAAAGAGAAACCACGGCTTTCTACCTTACGTTGAACATCTTGTGCCTATGCCTTGCCCTTCCTACTAGAATGTGACATTCTTCAGAACAGGATTAACACTAATTTATCTCTTTTAACTTTTATAATAATTGTCATAGTTTATACGGTTAGCAAGGACTCAATAAATATTCATGAATAAGGTGGCAAGGATTCATTTAAAAGGTGAAGTTTAGATCAGACAAAAAGCTAAGGTTCACTGAATATAACTGAGTCAAGATTTAAATGGGAAAGGGGGCTAAAAGATGATTTTGGTTTGGTTTTTTTTTTTTGGTCTGTACTTACAAATTATAAAAATCAGACAGAATAGTAAGATATTTGCTTATAATCCTTTATCACATAATCCAGGGAAGATGAAATTTATAGCTTCAAAATGTAACCACTCACATCATTTGAAGTCATTCCCACACATATCCCAGAGCAAGTGACCAGCTCAAATAATATACTGCTGAGTCATAATCTCACCATTCTACCATAATCAGCCCTCCTTTCCCCTTTTCGTTCACCTGACCTAACCAATGACCAGCTTGCTTTGCTTCTTTTATTTTGACCTATACACAGACTTATGATACATGATCATGTGGAAAAGAATACGCATTTTCTAATCAGGTAGACCTGGTTCTTTCTCCCTGCCCTGTCACTGCCTGGAGTCATCGTCTGTAGCAGACAGGCTCTCTGACCTTTGGTTTGCTTGTTTGTAAATTTAGGATTTTAAAAAGATATTGGTAGATAATATTATTGAGGCCTTGCTAAGTATCCACTGTTCTAAATGCTTGGTGCATTAAGTCTGGGAACAACTCTACCAGGTAGGTACTATTATTATCTCTGTACATAAAGATGACTTAGTTACTATAATTATCCTCACATTATAGGTGAATTAACAGAGGCACAAAGAGGTTAATTGATGCCCAGAGTCACTCAATTACTGAGGAGTGGAGCCCAAACCGAATCTCTGCTCTACAGCTTCAGATCTCGTACACAAAATGATGACAGCGAGATTTATTTGCAAAGGTCAATGTGTTCGTTACCAAGGGTGTTTCTCAGGGCTTAAGTTGAATGCTTATTCAATAAGATATGCATTATTGTTGCTGTTGTTCAGCTGCTAAGTCATGTCTGACTCTCTGTGATCCCCAAGGACTGTAGGGGGTAGCCTGCCAGGCTCCTCTGCCCATGGGATTTCTCAGGCAAGAATACTGAGGGGGGTGCCATTTTCTTCTATGGGGTATCGTTCCAACCTAGGGATCAAACCCTTGTCTCCTGCATTGCAGGTGGATTCTTGTTCAGTGAGCCATCAGGGAAGTCTCACAGAAGCATACTATGTGTTAATTTCACCCTGTTACAAAAACTCCCTTGGTTGTAGGATTTAAGGAATGTCATGTGCTAGATAGACCACGATCTCTTCCTACCTGCTGAATGTAAGACTTTAGCCAACTTTTAATGGTGCGATTTCTTAAATTCTCAAATGTCATAAATTTCATAAAATATCTCTGATTTCATAAAAATCAACAGCACTTGTCCATGCTGCCAGCAGAAAGAGTCTCACTAATGACCGGACAGCCATGGGTATTATCATCCTTAACTTTGTTTCCTGTACATGCCTTTCTCACTGTCTTTGAGCAGAAGGAAGACTAGCCATCTAGATCCTGCCCCCAGATTGTTCAATTGATTTTGCAAGCTATACTTTCCTGAACTACTTAGTATATTTCTACACACTGGATATTTTGCTTTCTCCATTGAATTTCCTTATTTGAGCTTTTATAATACTGTGCTTAAAAAAAATGACATTCCTTAAAACTAGCCAACAAATACAGAAAATGTCTTTAATGGACCCATAAATCACTTGTAAAGGCACTGGCTATCTTTAGAAGTCATCAGGGAGAGAACAAAACTTTAAAGATACTCATTTGCTCACATTTTTCCCCCTACAACACTAATTAAATCTCTCCCAAAACAAAAGCTAGTTGGGACAACGACAAGGCCAATGACTTTTACTAGACTATAGGTGCCACAGTTTCATTATGTGCTCCCTGTAACAATTTGGATCTCATGTTGTTGGTTCTGGCTTGTTGGTATGTTATGAAAGAGTTTTTATAGACATGAATTTTCCAAAAAGATTGCAAGGACCAGAAGATGCTATCTCCAGGCATGATATTTGTCCTTCTGTCTATAAATTTGCCTTTCATCCATAAAAGAGGCTTGTGTTTGGAGTCCAGCAGGCTTGACAAGCATAAAACACTGTGCATCTGTGGTCCAGAGAGGTGGATGGACGGGACAGATCAGTGAATCACCTGAACAGCAGGCAGGTATTTCTGGAAGGACTGAAATGTATCACAAATGAAAGTGATCCTTCTCTTCTGTTTTCTCCCACCCCCTGCCACCACCCTCCTTCTGCCAAGTAACCTCCCAACAGCAGGTTGAACAACACACACATGTTGTGCTTATATATTCTTAATATCAACTGACATTTCCCAGCCCCTGGAATCTACGTGAGATTTGCTCAAGCTCCATCCCAAATACGAGATAACCAAGGCCTCCATGAAGGTTTTGTGAATCTGAGGGTAGGACAGGGAATTTGAGCAGAAGACATGAATGGTATCTTACGGTCACTCGGTTTGTCTCAAAGCTCCTTCTCGTCTGCATTTCTTGGTTACTGGATTTGATTACTTTATTTGCTAGCCTCAAAACTCATGATTTCTTCCTTTTCTGCTTTTAATCCACAGAAAAACCCTTTCTTCTCCAAAAGTGTTCACTAATGCCTCTAGCCTTCTGAACTGCCATGGGCTGAGCACATTTCCTGGTGGCTGAATAAGCTCAATTCAACACAAATAAATTAAAGAGGAATAAGCAAATTGCCTTCACATTGTGAATGTTCATTAAAACTTGGAAGCGCAGACTTGTTCCTTCAGAAATACAGTTGCATCAACAGGTTATTGAAATTTTTCAAAACTGAGTGTCTGCTATGTGTGGAAGTGTTATATTGATGCTATTATCTTGGATTTCATTTCCCCACTGTTTTGATCATGTTATTCAGCACTGCATTAAGATTATTATTTAAAAGTTTTAACATAAACCTTCTCCCTCTCCCTCTTTCTCCAAAGTTGGTGGTGCAATAGAAATGAAATTTTAATAAGTGCAGAGCAGGAGTGCTAAGACTCCTACTGTTTTGTGGATCAGAAATGGGACTCAGAAAGTGCCTGGAAGAGACCAGGCTATTTTTGTTTGTTTTTTCACTCTCTTTATAAAGAGGGGAATTTATATAACATGTTGAATTTTGTTGTCAGAGTAAAAGAGCATTGGAATTAAGGCCTGACCTTGAAGAAGCCCGTGCTCTTCAACACTGCAGATGTAGCAGGATGGCAAACCCCACAGGCTATGGGACAGGAAGGCTGCTGCAGCAACACTTGTCACTGCTGATAGGATCTTGGTGACATGACCAACCCCTCAAAGCCCCAGTTTCCTCACCTATAAAGTGATTTTCATAAAAATAACTTTCTTACACATTGTTGTAAAGGCTAAAGCCAATCAATAATGATACCGACAATAAATCAAAAAAATTCTGGGCTTCACTGGTGGCTCCACTGGTAAAAAAAATCCTCCTGCCAATGCAGGAGACACAGGTTCGATCCCTTGTCTGGGAAGATCCCATATGCCAGGGGGCAATTAACTCCATTCGCTACAATCACTAAGCCTGTGCTCAGGAGCCCAGGAGCTGTAACTCCTGAGCCTACACGCTGCAATGACGGAAGCCCACTGTCCTAGCGTCCATGCTCCACAAGAGAAGCCACTGCAATAAGTCCACGCACCACAACTAGAGAGTAGCCCCCACTTGACGCAATTAGAGAAAAGCCTGCGCAGCAATGAAGACCCAGCATGGCCAAAAAATAAGTAAATGATTTTTCAGAAAAGAAGCAAGACAAATTAAAACAAACAGAAAAGAATTCCACACTGGACAGATCACATGAGAAATGCTCCATAAATAAAACGCACTCGTTTTTGTTAGGTCTTGATCTGGACCCATTTGAATACATTCTGTACCTTGCTAAATACGTCAGTCGGTTTCTGGGAGCAGAGCTGAGTGCACAGTTCTGGTGGCAGTAAGCTGTTAACAGAACGTTTAATGAACTGATAAGCCAGCTCCATCAGCAGTACTGCAGTGTCATGGGGGGCAGTGTTTTGCTGTGATAACATTAATCACCAGTAACTGCTGGAATCAAGTTTAGGGCATGATGGCCACTGACTAACTTGAAATGACCTAACGTATTTGATAAGTAACTGTACACAGTAGTAGAGAAGCGAAAATGCAACGATTGCATTAAATATTATTTTTTATCATGTGGTGATATAATTAACTCTTCATGGAAACTGAGAGTATATAACCAAGAGTGACAGATATCTTTTCCATTGTACAGGTGTATTCAGCTGTTTGCCAAGAGGGTATAAAGCAGCACGTATACATCAGAACTATGTCTTTGTTCTCTTTGTTTCTGGTGAAAAATAAATTCTGTGAGATTGTCCCAGGGCCATTTATGGCACTCTCATGTGTTTGAGTGAATTTTTGGAATATTACAATTGTGTTCAGAAATGATACTAAAGCAAGAGAATTTAGAAAAAAATCAGAGGAATTAGAGGTGTAGGACACTGTTCCTTGTTTTTCTTGATTTTCCCTGTGGTCTTTTTCATAATTACTTGAAATTCTTAAAGTTGCATTGTATAGGTTTCACTAGAAAAACTTTAGATTTACCAAAGAGGAACTGTGACTGACCTTTAACAATTTTATAAATTTAATCTGGAAGTTTTATTAAGCTAATTAAAGTATATTATAAGCCATATTTTTTATTCAGAAGAGATTATTTTTAGTTATATGCATCTTTAATAAGCATGGGTTGATTAGCATTTCAGCATAACAGGTAGATAAGACCTTCAACTTGCTGATCTAGGTTTTGCTTTTCCTATGTTAATTAATGAATAATTTATATTTGGCCCATGGGCATTTTACAATACACAGTGACATGGATATCTTGATAAGCTGCTAATTAACAATTTTATCAGCAACCTCTCCCCATTATAGAGCAGATATGCCTTAGGGACTCTGTGCTTTTAACTATGTTTAATATAGTGCTTTACAAGAGGGGTGGTAAAAAAAAATTAAGGAATTGTTAGTTTCTATAAACTATTTGATAAATATTTTGAAAGTCACTTCAAGTACTTTCCGTAGAAAACCAATACCCACTTCTCTTCTAAAAGGCATCTATCTCTCCATAGGCTATGTCACTTAACTGCTGATGATTTCAAGTGGTCTGCAAAGTTATCATCTAAAGACAATTTTCTTGTAATAGAAAAATGAATAAAAACATATATATACAAAAGAAAATACACCTCAACTATGAACCACTACATAAAGTACTTGTAATAAAATAAATAGAAAACTTTCTTTAAAATAAAATATGGTTTCTATTACCCAATGAGAAGCTATTTAAAAAACTGAAGAAATCTAGTGATAGGAAGGGGCATCATACTCTTTCTAACGAAGTGGGCAGTAGCACAATTCTTCAGAGAGTATTTTGGTGTTATGTAGTAATCACTCCAAAATTATACACATTTTTTTTGACATAACAGTTACACAACTAGGAAATATGGTCTAAGAAAATAATCCTAAATTCAGAAAATGCTTCATGAAAGAAGATGTTTTTCAAAGAATTCTTTATAATAGATAAGACTCAAAACAATTTTATCGGAAAGAAAATAATTATGTATGATATTACCATATGATGGAATATTATAGACTCATGGACTCATAAAAAGTATAATAATGTGGAAGATTACTTTAAATTACTTTATATAAAAGTACGGCATAAAACTCAATAATATTACATTTCTTTCTGAAGACTGGATTATGGATTGGTTTCTCTTTTCTACTTTTACGTATTTATTGACTGTATTTTAAATTACTATATAATAGTTGCATTAATATAATGCAAAAAATAAATTACAGGACTCTGCAATAATATAGAGATTGTGCTATAGACTACTCTATAGTCTATAGCAAGGGCTTCTCTGGTGGCTCAGATGGTAAAGAATCTGCCTTCAATGCAGGAGACCCAGATTTGATCCCGGGGTCAGGAAGATCCCCTGGAAAATGGACTGGCAACCTACTCCAGTATTGTTGCCTGGAGAATACCATGGACAGAGGAGCCTGGCAGGNATTCTATAGTCTATACTATAGACTATACTTGGTATAGACTATTCTATAGTCTATACCAAGGGCTTCTCTGGTGGCTCAGATGGTAAAGAATCTGCCTTCAATGCAGGAGACCCAGATTTGATTCCTGGGTCAGGAAGATCCCCTGGAAAATGGACTGGCAGCCTACTCCAGTATTGTTGCCTGGAGAATACCATGGACAGAGGAGCCTGGCAGGCTACAGTCCATGGGGTCGCAATGAATGGGACATGACTGAGCAACTAATACACACACATAGACTATTCCATATCCCAGAAAACGATATCATGTTAAACCAAGATAGCAAAATAGAAAATACATGCTCAAGCTTTCTCAGAAGAGACCCATTCAAGATTCTTCATCTAACTCAGTCAAAGGCAGACACACCAGCATTTGTGAAAATGCTGACACTGGTTAGAACTCTGTGTGTCTAAAGAACTGAAGGATATCAGTAGCCAGTTTGGCTGCAGCTGAGAAGAGCAAGCCTAGTACCAGCAGAAAGGCTGCAATTATGGACAAGAGCAGATCCTACTTGCCCTTATTCATCTTCAGAACGATGGGAAAGTTTTTAGACTTTTGAAAGGANTTTGTGAAAATGCTGACAACTGGTTAGAACTCTGTGTGTCTAAAGAACTGAAGGATATCAGTAGCCAGTTTGGCTGCAGCTGAGAAGAGCAAGCCTAGTACCAGCAGAAAGGCTGCAATTATGGACAAGAGCAGATCCTACTTGCCCTTATTCATCTTCAGAACGATGGGAAAGTTTTTAGACTTTTGAAAGGAAAAATGACAAGACCCAATTTATATTTTGACTTCATACTCTGAATTTATGCATTCACTTTAATTCTTTCAAAACATGTTTGCATTCTCTTTTTAGTGAATCTAGTTTTTATGCTAAAGTTTTCTGTTTTCTTTCTTGATATTGGTTAACTTGTGTTTTCTTTTTTTGCCCATTGATTTGTCCTGATAGTAGTTTATCCTTTTATTATTTTTTAAAAAATAAACCAAATTGTGTCTTTGTTAATTTTCCTCTATTCTGTATTTTCTATCTTAGTGAATTCTTTTGGGTTGCTTTTTTGGGGGGAGGGCGGTGGTTGGCCACACCAGTTTGGCTTGTGGGATCTTAGTTCCCAGATCAGGGATGGAATATGGACCCTCCACAGTGAAAGCATGGCATCCTAATCACTGGACTGCCAGGGAAGTCCTAGTATTTTAGTAAATTCCACTTTTATGTTATTGAGATCAAGTTTAGATCATTGTTTTTGGTGTTTTTTTTTTTTTTTNTTGGCTTGTGGGATCTTAGTTCCCAGATCAGGGATGGAATATGGACCCTCCACAGTGAAAGCATGGCATCCTAATCACTGGACTGCCAGGGAAGTCCTAGTATTTTAGTAAATTCCACTTTTATGTTATTGAGATCAAGTTTAGATCATTGTTTTTGGTGTTTTTTTTTTTTTTTTAGTATTTATTTTCTAAAATATGCACTCAAATAATAGATTTCTTCCTAAACCTCTCACTGGTTACATCTCACAAGTTTAATGGGTTATATATTCAATGGTATTTGGTATAAATGTTAAATTTATAATTTTATTCCTGCTTTGGATCCAAGGAATTTTTATAAACACATGACTCAATATCCAAGTGTGTGGGGAAAAAAATTACATTACAAAAACAGTGTAACTATTAATATATTCAAGAAAAAAGGAAAAAATAGGAAATGGATGAAAAGATGAAAATTTACAAGATAACTGGATTCGGTAAGATGAGTAAATGAAAGTATTAGAAAAATCTGCATCAGATATTGAGAACTTTATTACTGAATTTAACACAAGAATACAGATATCAAATGTCAAAATATACAACTAATTTTTTTTTTTTTTAGGCTTCCCTGGTGGCTTAGAGGGTAAAGCGTCTGCTTCCAATGCAGGAGACCTGGGTTCAATCCCTGAGTTGGGAAGATCCTCTGGAGAAGGAAACAGCAACCCACTCCAGTACTCTTGCCTGGAAAATCCCACAGACAGTGGAGCCTGGGAGGCTGCAGTCCATGGGGTTGCAGAGTCGGACACGACTGAGCGACTTCACTACACTGTTTTTATCTGCTGATTATAACATTTAAATCATCTGTACATCTTTTAGGTCTGTCAATTCTTTCTCTTGGTATTTATTATATGATTCTTTATATTAGTAAATATAGAAATAACTTTAAGAGCAAAATAATATATATATTTTTAAATGTTGAGTTTGAGAGCTTTTATGCATTCTTCTGCTAGACAAATAGAGGAGCTGATCACCTTAAAACTGAGCTGAGTAAAGCTTGGGTTTCAGTTTAATTAAGACCTAGTCTATGTCTGACTCATTCCTATTCTCATGATAGCTCCCAGCCACAGGCCAAGAGCATATTCTCAGACCACCACATCCAACATTGTAAATGCTCTCCAAAAAATGTCCTCACAGATAACCAGCTCACTTTTTCAAGGCTCTCTCCTCTCCTGAACCATAGTCCCTCTAGTACATGTTGTTCTCTGATGCTAATAAAATTGATGCAACTCAAAACCACATAAGATAATAATTCACACCCACTAGGCCGGCTGTAAACAAAGATACAGACAATAACAAGTGTTGAGAAGGACATAGAGAAGTTTGAAACATCATTCATTCCTGATGAGAATATAAAATGGTGCAGCTACTTTGGAATTATTTTGGCAGTTCCTCAAAATGTTAAGCAGAGTTATCATATGATCCAGCATTTATACCCTAGGTATATACCCAAAATAACTAAAAATATATGCCCACACAAAAGTGTGTACATAGATGTCCATACTGGCAACATCCAAAGTAGCGAAAAGTGGAAACAATATGCACATTCTTTAAATAGTGAACAGCTGAATAAATACCTAGATGTCACTTGACAAAAGGAATGAATGGACTTGAAAACATTATGTTAAGTGAAAGAAGTTACAAAGGACACATAATGTATGACCCCATGCATGTAAACTGCTCAGAATACGCAAATCTATAAAGAAAGAATATTAGCCTAGTGCCCAGGACTAGTGGAGCAGGGCAGGAAGGACTGTGGAGTGAATGCAAATAGACATGGGATTTATCTTGAGTTGATAAAAATGTTTCAAACTTAAATTTTGGCGATGCTTGTACAACTCTGTGAATATACTAAAAACCACTGGCTTGTAAATTTCAAATGGTATATCAATTAGACAATAAAGATGCTTAAATAGTTACACCAAAATGCAATGGAAACTACACTTAAGTATGAGCACAAAATGTTACATTAAAATTACATCAGAAGAAAACATTTGAATTATGTATCATAATATTTATATTTAAGGGTATCATCATTTATTTACATGTATGATCGTGAGCTTGGCAGTTGCTTGCTAATCCAATTTCTATATTTCTGCCAGTATCATTTAATTTTTAAAGGAATCTTTAGGAGATCACAGAGTCCTTCTACATTTTTCTGCCAGAAATGATGGTAAACAGAGCTGAAGATGGGTTTCTTTCACAGTTGACAGAAGATCCTGATTCTGCTTTGAAAAATCACTGCTATTACAAGAACACGCTCCCTCAACCCTAGTGTTCTGTAGCAGTAGAAGTGGAACCATTCATTCTCACAGCACACTTTTCTGAGAAGTACTTGATATGACTTATTTCTACTTTTGGGTCACAATTTTTCCCAGTAAGTTCAAACTTTCTATTGCATTCAGTGCTAGCAATGCAGAGATAATGACAAAAAGTCCAGCAGTAGAAATGTACATAGCATCATCCCTCTTTGTATTTTAGAATGAAAAACGCAGAGTGGAAGGTTTGCATGATTCCAAATCTTCAGATAGATAATAACATTTAAAGCCAAGTAATATGAACTATATGAGGATAATGATGTTAAGAGTTTCCAGTTTTAAGTATCTGTACGTGGAAGATATTGTATAAAATTGTATAACCTTCCAAAAAACTCTGCATGGGTACAAAAGAAGAGACATGAACTCAGAGAGGCCAAGCATGTTGCCTTGAGGCTACAGTTAATAAGCAGTGCACAGACCCTAAGTAAAATAAAATAAGGTATCCTTGGCTCATGTCACATATATATCTAATATATATGTATATAGAAGAATTGATGCCTTTGAACTGTGGTGTTGGAGAAGACTCTTGAGAGTCCCTTGGACTGCAAGGAAATCCAACCAGTCCATTCTGAAGGAGATCAGCCCTGGGATTTCTTTGGAAGGAATAATGCTAAAGCTGAAAGTCCAGTACTTTGGCCACCTCATGCAGACTTGACTCATTGGAAAAGACTCTGATGCTAGGAGGGATTGTGGGCAGGAGGAGAAGGGGACGACAGAGGATGAGATGGCTGGATGGCATCACTGAGTCGATGGGCATGAGTCTGAGTGAACTCCGGGAGTTGGTGATGGACAGGGAGGCCTGGCGTGCTGCGATCCATGGGGTCACAAAGAGTCGGACACGACTGAGCAACTGAACTGAACTGAACTGATACACACATATATCATATAACCATATACAGCAGAACATCATAAGAGCAATAATTGTTTTATATCAGTTTACAGTTTTTGAAATTTATTCATCAAGGCTCAGAAACAGTAAGTGTCTTGCTTCCCAGTTAACTAGCTAGAGTGAAGACTAGACTCAAATTTAAGACTTCTGCTGAAAAGACATTTAAATATGTTAAGGGATTCCTGTGGTGTAATTTCTTGCCTTTGATGAATATCAAGATTTCTGTTTCAGGTCAAGGAGCTGACATCTTCTGTTAACTTTTCTTCTTTCCCATATCTGTCCTGTTTCATTTTAGGTGTGTGAATTGTGCATTGCATTAACAGACATCCACTTTTTCTCTCTCTTCCAATCTGCCCCTCTCTTATTCAAACTGCTCATTAGAAGCCGTGTGAGTATCTTCAAGTAAATCGAGAAGCTGAATAATTATGTAATGATATCAGAGCTCCAGTACTTTGGGGAGGGTGATAATACCTGACCAATCCAATTTTTTTCATAACATCCACTGAATAACTCTACTATTCAACTCTCTGTGTCATTTAAATGATACAAGTCACAACTGCCTACTTTATTAAAACACTTCCTCTGAATTTACTACTTCCTAATCTAAAAAGAGCCACCTTTCAGAGCATGTCTACAGTGATGAACTCTACCAGTTTAAAAGAGGGTACAGCAGTGTGTTGGTGAGAAAAGAATAACAATAAAATAAAATCAGAGAACATGTAGGATTTATGGATTTTGGATTCAGGCTCTTTAATATTCTTAGTATGTTGGCTCACTTCTTTCTCTTCCCTGTCACCAAATTCCCAAATAACATAATGATGTATTGTTACCCATACTATCCACTATATTATTATAAAAATTTTATCGAAAAGGAAGCTTTTTTGTGCCCTGTTACTTTGGTCTGCTTTAATTTTACTCTCTTCTCTTTCTTTTGAATAGTTTTCACATTTAACTCTTTCAAGAATATGGTGCTGGCAAACATTACCAATTTCAATACCCTATCCTCTTGGACACAACTGGCCAGGGATGGACATGTGATCCAAACTGGCCAATTTAAAAGTCTCTTTAGAGACTTTTCTAAATGGAGCTGGCAGAAAAGATTATTGGCTCAAATGGTAAAGAATCCACCTGCCATGCAGGAGACCTGGGTTTGATCCCTGGGTAGGGAAGATTCCCTGGAGAAGGAAGTGGCTACCCACTCCANCCAAACTGGCCAATTTAAAAGTCTCTTTAGAGACTTTTCTAAATGGAGCTGGCAGAAAAGATTATTGGCTCAAATGGTAAAGAATCCACCTGCCATGCAGGAGACCTGGGTTTGATCCCTGGGTAGGGAAGATTCCCTGGAGAAGGAAGTGGCTACCCACTCCAGTATTCTTGCCTGGAGAATTCCATAGACAGAGGAGCTTGGCAGGCTACAGTCCATGGGGTCACAAAGAGTCAGACACAACTGAGAGGCTAATACTTTGACACACTTCCACAAAATATCTCTTAGCCCCAGTTTACCCTTTTTCGAATCCCCCCAACTTTCTTTCCCATGTCTATAGCAAAATTAGTTGAACATGTTTCTATTCATCTATTTTCCTATTTCCATTAATTTAGTCCAATCAGAGTTTTGTCTCTTTATTCTCATTAATGTCACCTACAACCCCTGTGTTACTTGTCTTATGTGCAACATTTGACAAAGTCAGTCACATTTTCTACACTTTCTTCACTTGGCTTCCAGGACATAACACTCTCTGGGATATCATCTGACCTCTTTTGCAGCAAGGCTTCAGTCTCAGTTTTGAGTCCTTCCTCCTCACCTAGACCATATAAATTTTCAGTTCCAAGATATTCAGACCTTGAACCTCTTCTCTATCACACTCACTGTTTTGTTAATCTCATCCAATCGCTTAGCATTAGATATTATTTGTACACTAATCATGCCTTGCTTTCTCTGTGAAGCCCAGTCTGCTTCCATGAACTACAGACTCACATCCTTGCACGTGGCCTTCTACCAACAGTCCCTTCATGTTGAGCTTGATAGGGTGACTTGCTTTGGTTAATGAAACATGGTGGGAAGTGGCAATGTGCAAGTTCTAGGCCTAGGCTTTAAGAAAAACCAACTCTTCTGCCCTCTAAGAATATGCTTCAACCATCCTGCTAGCCCAAGAAGGCAGTGGAGCAACTGTGTCCTAACCCATAGGCTGGAGTCACACCCAGGCAAGCTCAGTTCCTGCCAGATGACCCCAGCCAACAGTCAAGTGAGGAAGAATATATGACTGTTCTTTAAATCCATTCAGCTTTTGGAATGCTTTGCTACAAGCCATCTTTGTGACAATAGCAAAGTAAACTCAACTCCGAATTTTCCTCTGACATTTTTTTTTTTTCACTCGGTCATTCTCAACAATGGTGATGACAATTCCACTTTTCTCACTTCTTGGGCCAAAAAAAAACAAGTTATTCTTGGCATCTTTCTTCTTCTGACACTCTACATTCTAACTACCAGACAATCCTATTTGTTCTACCTTTAAAATCTGTCTGCATTATAACCATCTCTCAAGCTTGCTAATTAACCTGGGGCGAGCCACCACCAGCTCGTGCTTAGAATGTGGCCATAGCCTGCCAAGTGGTCTCCCTGTGTCTATCAATAGCTGGCCTGATACTTATACAGTTTGTCTATAAACTCTTTACTGATGAAGTAGCAGCACAGAAGAACAAGGGGATCAATCAGAATCAACATTCCTAAAATCAGGTTCTCCTGGTTCAACTCTATCCAGTACTGGACAATTTTGCTTAACTTCTTTGTACTTAAATTATCTGTAAGATGACAGATTCTTAAAAGTCCTTTTCTCATTTGCATTTCCCTGTTTATTAATGAACATCATCACGGACTCTGAGAATATCCTTGGTTTTAATTACTCTACAGAAGGAACTAGTGGTTCAAGTAATCCAAGAGTGTATCAAGAAAATAACATATGATGGCCTGAAAAATATTGAGAAAAGTATTTATTGCCACAAACACTAAACCACCTTTGCAAATTCCCAACATCTTCAGTTCTGGCCTGTATTTACAAAAGACATAGACGATAAAGAGTTTGTTAATTTAGAAGGAAGAGAAAACTATCAACGTAAGTCATTAAAAGTAATACAGCATTATAAAGCAAAGTGCTTTTGCGACCAATTCTTGAATATTCTTTGTATTTAGAGATAGCAGCTGTCATACTGATATATAAACTGTATGTGTGGGTGCTTACTTTTTATACAAAACCAATAATATTTTGCAATATGAACATGAAACTATCATCTCTTGATTTGTGATTGTACCATTCACTGAAAATCTTAGAGCAGTGTATTTAAACTCTCTTTTCACCTCTGGTCTAACATTCCCATCAGATTTAAAAGCTTTCGTTTATTTTTAAACTTAATTTTACTTTGCTGTGTCTCTTGTATTCAACATGTAGCTAGATTTTGCTTTTCTTTAATCCATTCTGACAAACTCTGTTTATTTTTGGCCTCATGGTGCAGCATGCAGGACCTTAATTCCCTAACCAGGGATTGAACCTGTGCCCCGCTACACTGGGAGCACAGAGTCTTAATCACTGCATTGCCAGAGAAGTTGCTAAAATCTTTTATTTTTAAGAAACATGAACATTACAGCTTGCATCTTCCTACCCTTAAAAGTAATTAATGTAGAAAAAGTTGCATATCTATAAAATGGAATACTATGCAAACATTCGTTTATATTGATACAGAAGAAGCCTTCAAGATATAGGCAAAAAAAGGAAGGTGTAGAACAATCTTTTGCTAGGAAAGTGGGGAAGTAATATATCTTCATATATAAAGAAACACTGAAGGATACGGCAGAAACACAAAATGTGGTTGTGTCCCACTTATACCCTTTATAAGTCATTTTGATTTTTAAGCCATGAAAAATTTTTTTTGAAAACCTATAAAACTTAGAGCATTTTTATATTATTGGATAAAAACAAAATAAAACATTCACACACAAAAAGAGCTTTCTTTCATCTCCCTCTTCTGGAAGCAGATTAAGATAGAAAGGGAGAATAATGGCTTGTTACTGTGTATTTTCCAATTATTGTTTTCATTTTTATGAGAATGAGGATATAAAAAGAATGCTTCTATTTTTGCCAGGCTACTGTGTACTGTAAAATGAATGTTTTTAGAAGAGTCTTTTTTGTATTCACTCGGAATTAAAACTTATTTCTGTCCACAGCTGCTTTTGGACGCTTGTAGCCATAATTGGAGTGCTGCAGATGACTCGCCAGCCAGGAGCCAGCAGAACAAAGCAGCAGAANTGTACTGTAAAATGAATGTTTTTAGAAGAGTCTTTTTTGTATTCACTCGGAATTAAAACTTATTTCTGTCCACAGCTGCTTTTGGACGCTTGTAGCCATAATTGGAGTGCTGCAGATGACTCGCCAGCCAGGAGCCAGCAGAACAAAGCAGCAGAAACTGGTGCCCTCTGCTTGTTTGTGTTCATGCTCTGCTTGGGCTGCTGTTGTTTTTGGAAGGACTGACATTAACGCAATGAAATCAACCCTTTTCACGTGACACTTAATATTTTCATTTGCCATGTAATCATGTAATCCCTACTCCTGATGAACCCTGAAGTAGCTTTGGGAGGGTGTCCATATTTATTGAACAGGAGGAAAATATAGCAATGCTAGTTTTCTAAAAGCCAAGTAAAAAGATGTTTATGGATATTAACTAACTCTCTATAGTGAAGTGAAGTAGCTCAGTCGTGTCTGACTCTTTGCAACCCCCATGGATTGTAGCCTACCAGGCTCCTCCGTCCATGGGATTCTCCAGGCAAGGACACTGGAGTGGGTTGCCATTATAATGATCTGTAATTTCCTTAGTTTCTCATATATCTCAGTTTGGTGAATAATTTAGCCATAATGCATATGGCTAATACATGTATGCAAACCAAAATATGCATAATCCATAATACATACATCTAGAAATACAGAAGATTCTATTACTTCTGTTACTACTTACTGTTCCATGACTGACTGACTCTCAATATTCCTACAGATATCAGTAATGACACTGTTGACTACATATTTATAGTCTAATTCTTCAAAATTTTTAGGAAAAAATATAAGTCCCAATCAATAATTATAAATTTTTGTTGATTGGATTTGGTAGAGAAAAAAGAGCTTCCTTGGTAGCTCAGACAGTAAAGAATCTGCCTGCAAAGCAGGAGAACCAGGTTCAGTCCATGGGTTTGGAAGATCCCCTGGAGAATGGCAACCCATTCCAGTATTCTGCCTGGAGGATTCCATGGACAGAGCAGCCTGGCAGGCTATATAGTCCATGGGGTCACAAAGAGTCGGACATGACTGGGCGACAAAGCAAAGCACAGAGGGAAAAAAATTGCTAAGAAAAATGGCTAAGGATTGAGTCTTCTCTGTATATGAATGTCATCTAATATGAACGCGTTCTCAAAGAATTGCTAACCCAGCAAGAGTTACAGGAACAAAGACAGAAATGCAATTCTTAATGGAAATTTATTCCAGCTATTCACCACCTTAGTGATTAATCTGAAATCTCCATCTATGAATTCTGCAAATTGAATAAACTTTTAAAAATAATTTGATAAAAGTTAACGAAATGGTCACCTCTGGAAATTTGAAGAAATTCCACATATCTTATCCTACAGAGTTGTTTTCTTAAATTTTGAAAAGAGGAAACACAGGTAGCTATACTATTAGGTTATTTACAACATCAAATGACCTTTTAACTATCAACCACTATCTAACTACTATCATAGGTAGCCCTGTGTATTGAGTGGCAAAGTTCAAGATGTTTCAGTAAATGCTTACTTAAAGATAATTCAAACTGTTCAAGTAACCATTTTCTTTATGTGTTAGGAGATAATTTCACACTGACCTCGAGCCACCCCAGCATTCTGAAGGGCCTTCTGAACTATCAAAGATGCGGTTATGGTCAATTTAATTTTTAGTATTAAGAATATGTTGATATGAATTATTCAAAAATTATAACCCAAGACTAATAATCTATATATATAGTTGCTTATGTTAAATAGAACATTAAGTTCAGAGACATTCTTACTGATAATATGTTTACAATTTGTTACACTTGCAAGTTTTTTAAGAAGGATAAACAATAATAATAGTGCTCTATAGATGATCTTTTGAAACATGTTTCCCCGCTTTCAGAATGCCTTTTTTAACTTTTTCATGTTGAAATAAGTGACCCCTCCTTGAGCTACTCCCGTAACAGCCTCTCTCACTGAATGTTATATTGCGATTATATTTCTTTACATGTTAATTTCTCCTTGAAGACATTTAAAGTCTAAAGGGCGAGAATTATCTTATTCATGAATAGTGCATGAACATACACTGAATGTGGGGGGAGGGGTTGGTTGCCAAGCAAGATTTTGGCTTTGCTTTTATTTTTATTGAAATACAATCAGGATGTCAGTTAGTTTCAGGTGTACAATCTAAGTACTTTTTTTTTAAAGAATTTTTTGTTGTGGACCATTTTTAAAGTCTTTATTGTTATAATACTGGTTTTATTTTATGTTTTGGTTTTTTGGCTGCAAGGAAAGTGGGAAATTAGCTGACCAGGAATCAAACCCACATCCCCCGCACTGGAAGACGGAGTCTTAACTACTGGACCACCAAGGAAGCCCCCAACATAGCTACTTGATAATTTTACACATTAGGAAATGATCACTCACAAGAAGTTTAGTTAATGTCCATTGCCACGCATAGTTACAATATTTTTCCTTGTCATGAGAACTTTTAAGATCTTCTCTCCTAGCAACCCTCAAATATGCAATACAATGTTGTTAATGATAATCACCACACTGCACAACACTGAATTTAATAAAAGGATATGGCTGTCTCCCATCTCAGTGCCATAGGTACACAGGCCTCTATTTAACAAGCACATATTAAATTCCTGTGATATGACTTGTCAGTATATTAGGACAGGAGCATGAAAATGAGAAGAACAAAAATCCAGAGGTGCTTGAAGCTGATCTCTGATTAGTGTCATCTGGTGAAAGACATGGACACACAGGCAGTAATTATAGTCCTAGGAGATCAAGGCTGTCAAGGCCAGTGAGGATATAAAGAAAAAAGACACCTAGGTGGAGAAGCGAAGGTAGCACTTGAGCAAAGTCCTAGAAAGCAAGCTAGAGTTTATTCATTCAGAGGAGAAACAAACACACACAAAAACATGGATCCAGGAGAGGCCCCTCATCAGTGAAGACGATGAAAATCTCAGTGGATGTGGTGGCAGAGACAGGAGGCGACCCTGGAATGGAGGCCTGAGTCTAGACATGGAGGACTGTGTGCTTTTGTCCTGTGGATTAAAAGATACAAGTAGGAAAACAGGAGCGGGAAATGAACAGTGTGGAGGCTTGATTAGAAGCAAAGGAGAGAAAGAAAGGAAATCAACAATGAACCTACTTATGAAAACAGCTACTTTCTAGCTGGGCAGAAAGTAGCTGGCTGAAGTATTTACATATGTAATTTAATTTAATCCTCACAACCACCTCATGGGTTAAGTGCTAATAATGACCATTATTTCCACTTATAGATGAGAAAGGCTCCATGGTGCGCAGTCACTTGACCATCCATGAGGCAGGCAAATGGTACAATCAAAATTCACACCCAGATACACGTTACTCCAAAGTGTATACATAGCATCACTAAGTCTATGCCTTATATCTAACTTTAAAAATGAAATATTGCCATTTGAGACAATAGAAATGGACCTGGAAAGTGTTATGCTTTGTGAGAAGAGACAGAGAAAGACAAATACCGTATGTTTTCACTTATACGTGGAATTTAAAAAATGAAACAAATGAACAAACAGAACAGAAACAGATTCACAAATATGACAGAGGGGAAGAGGGTGGGAAAAGAGTAGAAATAGGTGAAAAGGTTTAATAGGTCCAAAGTGTTAGGTATAAAATAAATAAGTTACAAGGATGGACTGTACAGGACAGGGAATACAGTCAATATTTCACTAACATATTAATAACTGTGTATAAAGTGTATTCTATCAAAGTCACCAAATGACTGTGCTGTACACACGAAATTAATATAGTATCAATACTGCAAGTCAACTATATTTCAATTTTTTAAAAATGGATGTTACTTGGAATGTGACCCAGAGGAGATAAAAAACAAAAACAAAACAGGGTTATCAGAGCCCTGGCCATTCTCATTAGGCATCTTCTGTTCTCCCTAGGCACATGCAGGAACTTCTGCCACAGGGCATGCCGACTCTGACTGCAAAAAGTACATGACACTGAGGTGATTACCTGTAACATGTGTTGTTATGCTAATGCAATTCTTAACCGAAGGTGTATCGCAGAAGGCTTTTATCAACTGCACAGGCTCAATTTTCATGGAGCCCTAAAACTACTGAAGGAAAAAAACAAAACCAAGCACTACAAGGGTAGCATGGCAGCATATGCAAATAGGCTCTTCAGAATATATAACTTTTGGGCAAATTGCCTGACATCCCTGCGATTTTATGTACTCCGTTGTTTAGATATCCATATTATGAGTTTGATCTCCTTTGGCCTGTGAAATTGATCTTTTGATTTTTCAATTCATTTCAGTAGGTGTTCTAATTTACATTTAAAATATATGGGCAATGAAGTAATAGCCCCTAGAGACTCCATTATGCTGATACCAGGGAGTAGGAACACGAGCACACTGTATTGGGCAATCTCTCGGGAAGCGTGAGAGAGGGGGCCCAGAACAGACGGGGGCCTTTCAACCATGACCTACTTAGCTATGTTTTCCTTCCTCTGACTTGCCATTTCAGCCTTTAAAAAGCAAGGCATCAAGTAAATGTTAAGTGCAGGGATTTATTTATTTATTTAATTTCTGGCAGCTGAAAAATATAGATGGATTAAGTGTGTGGTCTCAGAGCTAGAAAGCTACTTACATCTATCATCACGTGGGTGTGACTTGGTGGTTGGGAACCTCAATCCACATTTAATTAAACTCCTTTGCTTTTTCAAATGAAATCTCAGGAGTGCGCACGCACGTGCACACACACACACACACACACACACACACACATACACGCACACCCCACATTAGAGCAAGGCTTCTGTTTCTTCATTGCATCCTGACTGCTTCATTTCCACAGACAAAGTCTAATATGTACCCTTTTTGTCTGTGCCTTCTAACTGATTTTATTTGTGAAGAATCTGGAATTCAAATTGTATGAATACTAATGAAGGCTCACTCCTTGAATTTAGTGTGAATTTCTATCATAATGCTGCAAAATTTTAGCAATAATAAATAATGTAACATATAAAATTTTGACCAAATTAGAAGACTTAGAATGTTTGATTTTATAAAAGATGTCTGTATAATACATAGAAGTTAATGTCAACATTAGTGCCTTTCACAAAGATCTGACATTCTCAATAATTAAAAGAAATGAAGAATAGAGAAAAATTTCATGAATTATGCTCTGTACTCTCTGCAAAGTAAACACAAATATATTATGACCTGTATTAGATGAGACAGGAGGGAAGGAAGTGTGGTGGGATATGAGTAAATAGACATTATATATATTACAATCAGGACATCACAGATTTTCTACTAACTTCTATTTACATGGGGGCTTCCCGGATGGCTCAGAGGTTTAAGCATCTGCCTAAAAGGCAGGAGACCTGGGTTCAATCCCTGGTTCAGGAAGATCCCCTGGAGAAGGAAATGGCAACCCACTCCAGTATTCTTGCCTGGAGAATCTCACGGACAGAGGACCTGGTAGGTTACAGTCCACGGGGTCGCAAAGAGTTGGACACGACTGAGCGACTTCACTTATTTTCACTTTCTTTCCATTTACATATCTATATTCTTCTGAGGATCTCAAAGAACTTAATTATTAAGTTATAAGCCAAATCAGTCTATTAAAAGTAGATATTATATTGTTGCTAGAATATGCTGTCACAAAACAAGCAAGTAATTATATATTAACTTTTATCATAAAGAATAATTATGGTAGCTCACATGATAAAGAATCTGCCTGCAGTATAGAAGACCCAGGTTTGATCCCTGGGTCGAGAAGATCCCCTGGAGTAGGAAAGGGCAACCCACTCCAGTTTTCTTGCCTGGGAAATCCCATGGACAGAGGAGCCTGGAGGGCTACAGTCCATGGAATTGCCAAATATTGGACACGACTGACAGACTAACACTTTTTTTTTCACTTTTTCACAATATGCCCTACCTCAAAACAAGCAAGTAATCGTATATCAACTTTTATCATCAAGAATAATTATAAGTTATTTCTAACAATTTTATCTTATGTTTTCATGAAAATACTTTTTATAAATNTGGAATTGCCAAATATTGGACACGACTGACAGACTAACACTTTTTTTTTCACTTTTTCACAATATGCCCTACCTCAAAACAAGCAAGTAATCGTATATCAACTTTTATCATCAAGAATAATTATAAGTTATTTCTAACAATTTTATCTTATGTTTTCATGAAAATACTTTTTATAAATGTCTAAATATCTGCCTTGTATTATTCATTTTCATCTTACTAGTCTGTTATAAGATAATATTGCCTATTTCCTATGACAAAAGATTGCAACTGTAAATGCATAGCTAAGAATTAAAAGTTGAAACAAATACTAAGATTCAGGAATCAAGAAAAATTAGAGTAATAATGTCTGAATTATTAACACATAAGTGATAATGAAGAAATTATGTTAACCAAATTTTAAAGTCCCCATGAGAAAGAATTATGTTATTAGGCAAATATTTATTGTCAGGCCACACAAACTGTTTTGAATATTGTTTTGCTGTTATCAGTGTGATGAATATGTGGTTTGCAAGATGAGACCTGATACAGTAATATGAATCATTTCTTTGAGATCAGCTCAGCCCNGAAAATACTTTTTATAAATGTCTAAATATCTGCCTTGTATTATTCATTTTCATCTTACTAGTCTGTTATAAGATAAATTGCCTATTTCCTATGACAAAAGATTGCAACTGTAAATGCATAGCTAAGAATTAAAAGTTGAAACAAATACTAAGATTCAGGAATCAAGAAAAATTAGAGTAATAATGTCTGAATTATTAACACATAAGTGATAATGAAGAAATTATGTTAACCAAATTTTAAAGTCCCCATGAGAAAGAATTATGTTATTAGGCAAATATTTATTGTCAGGCCACACAAACTGTTTTGAATATTGTTTTGCTGTTATCAGTGTGATGAATATGTGGTTTGCAAGATGAGACCTGATACAGTAATATGAATCATTTCTTTGAGATCAGCTCAGCCCCAAATCCATTCTAGAATCACATCATATACTTAATTACCTCAACTATTCATGTTAAAAAAAAAAAGAAAAGCGTTTTGTCAAGTTATTGTCAGGTTAGTAATTAAGAGAAATCTTGACTGACTGCCCAACCAGCAAGGACCTAGTCTATAGCACAGGGAACTCTGCTCAATGTTATGTGGCAGCCTGGATGGGAGGGGAATTTGGGGAGGGGGGATGGATACATGTATACGTATGGCTGAGTCCCTTCACTGTTCACCTGAAATTTCCAAAACATTGTTAGTCAGTGATAGTGAAAGTTGCTCAATTGTGTCTGACTCTTTGTGCCCCATGGACTATATAGTCTATGGAGTTCTCCAGGCCAGAATACTGGAGTGGGTAGCCTTTCCCTTCTCTAGGGAATCTTCCTAACCCAGGGATTAAACCCAGGTCTCCCGCATTACAGGCAGATTCTTTACCAGCTGAACTACAAGGGAATAGCCCATTATAAAAGAGAAAGTTTAAAGTTTGAAAAAAATTAGATTGCATGCCTGGCTTATTAAATAAATGCTTCATATCACCTAAATTCAGCATATATTTACAAAACTTTCTCAATTTTATTATTTATGCAAGTAGTCCTAACAATCATTACAAATGATCATACATGAAACAAGTTGCCAAATTTGGACTGGGATGTGTCCCATGAGGGCAGAGTAGCCAGGCCAATACTTGAGAGGTTAACAAGAGGCATTGCTTGGGGGACTGGTTTCAATAATACTACGTTCCTCATCACAGAATGTAGATGAAGACACTGCTTAGTCTTGGTCTGTACTTTGCCATCACGTAAGACCTGGCTTAGTTCAAGGCTGCTGGAGAGCAGGAACCACGTAGCCTATTCCAACAGGACACCAGAGGCCAGTTTAATAAAGAGTCTATTTACAGAGGTGTGCGCAGGGCTTTGGGAACCAAGGAAGATGTGGAAGCATCCTGGCAGCAACAGAAAGTCATCACTAGTCCTGGGCTCAAAGAAGCAAAGTTAGGCAACTGCTGCAGCTGTAGGGGCAGGACGCTGAAGAGGGGCTCTGGCCTCTGGGAGAGGAGGACAGCCATCGCCCCTACTCTAGGAAAGGGACTGGTAAATAATATCCCAGGCTCACGGTTCTTGTGTCTTCTGTAACCTGCCCAACTTTTCTACTGGCTGAGCCCAATCAGAAGGCATAGAGCAAGAAAGATCTTTAATGCAAGTCTCTAAAGATCAGCCTCCTACAGTAGCAAACAAGTGAGAGAAAGGTAGAAACAGTTTGGAGGGACAAATAATCGCCAGCACAGCAGGCCTGCTGAAGTGAATGACCACAGTGCTGTTGGTGGGAATGCAAGCTGGTGCAGCCACTATGGAGAACTGTATGGAGCTTCCTTAAAAGAAAAACAAACCAACCAACAAACCCTAAAAACAGAACTAACATATACTCTTGCAATCCCACTCCTGGGCATATATCGTAATTCAAAAAGATACATACACCCCGATGTTCACCGCAGCACTACTTACAACAGCCAAGACACAGAAACAACCGAGTCCATCGACAGATGAACGAATAAAGAAGGTGTGGCACGTGTATACAGTGGAATAGCAGCTCAGCCCTAAAAAAGCTAACGCCATTTGAATGAAATGATGCCACCTGCAGCAACATGGATGGACCCGGAGATTACCATACGAAGTAAGCCAGATAAACATCATGTGATATCACTTATCTGTGGAATAAAAAATAAAGATACAAATGAACTTACTTCTGAAACGAAGACTCACAGACATAGAAAACAAACTTACAGTTACCAGGGGAAAGGGCAGATGTGGGGAGGGATAAATTAGGAAGCTGGGATTAATACACATACAACACTACATATGAAATAATGAACAATGACGTGTTGTATAGCATGGGGAACTATACTCAGTATTTTATAACAGCCTATAAGAGAAAAGAATCTGAAGAATACAATTGAATCGATGCACTGTACACCTAAAACTAACACAATATTTTAATTCAACTATATTTCAAATATAGAGAATAAGAGCCTAAATGAAGGTCCTGACAGTGGAAATAGAAGCATTGGAGGCAGTGCGGAGCCTATATGCCACAGAATTATCTATAATAAAACTATTTTTTAAAACCTCAAAGTAAGCAACACAACTTCTCATTTTAAAGTTCATCTGAAAAGATGCAATAAAACTATGAATTTGCTGAAAACTGCAACTCTCCCACCCATCGCTCATCATGATTCTCTAAACTGAACAAATAATGGAAATTATCAGCCCCATCTATACAGCACAGATATTTGTCTTTATACTGAATACACTTTTTTCTTAAATGATAAATGTTGCATTTTAAATGATTTTTATTTCTTTCCTGTTCAGACTTTGTTTCTGACTTTATGTCTTGGCAAGTTGAAGATTTTAGCATTGCTTTCAATTTGACTCAAATGCAAACACATTTTTGTTTCAAATGCAAACAAATTGCAATTATCTGGTGGTAAATGTTTTCTAGAATGTTTTCTGCAGGACTTAAATATTTTTCAGGAACATGCGACATGCATAAAACCCTTGATGTATGAATTCTCACAGCCCCTGCTTTTCTTTATGAATCTTCTGTGAAGACGACAAAGGACAAAATAAAATCAGCTGTTACCAATATGAATATCTAGGGAATATCCAGAGCTTTCTAATAAATTCTATTACAGATGAATATGGGTCAAAATATTTTTATTCTCAGAACTGAGAGATTGTCACATTCATGAATATGGGTGAAAGCAACATTATATTTCAAAAATCATCAATGAAGAACAAAAGTTAAACTGAGGTGTCATCTATATTATTATGAGCTATTATTCCACCACTGCATATTAAGACTAAATGCAAATAAATGCAACCAGTTGTAGATCAGAAAAGAATGCTCACAGCTTCAGTTGAGAAATACATAACTATTTACCCTCTGTCTTCCTATTCCCTTCACCATCTTTTGGTTCAAATCTCTGTTTTGTTTGCTTCAGAAACTGCTCAGGGTCACCCCCTAAGCGGTCACCAGTCTGAGAGAACCAAAGTAGCTCTTTCACAGGGCCGTGCTCATTATTATTTTAGCAAAACGCTTTCCTGATCTGTGTTTCCCTCTGATGCACTTCTCAGAAGAATGCAACTGACTCACAGTTACTCATTTGTGTTCTCAGAAGTTATTGCTTATGCATACTGGCCTAATGTTCAGAATGATCTGAAAAGAGTCTTCTCTCTCTTAGAATTTGATGTAGAAGAACATAGCTCGCCATTCCACTGCCAGGAACAAAACTCAGTCTCCCAAGGCTCTGAGTCCACAACGCATGAACTCTGACTGCCAATGAAAAGATTTCAGGTTTAGAAAAGAAGTTGCAAGGAATCTGGGATTCTATATTTCTTGCCAAATCCAATTTTCAGTTCAGTTGAGTTCAGTCTCTCAGTCATGTCCAACACTTTGCAACCCTATGGACTGCAGCACACCAGGCCTCCCTGTCCATCACAAACTCCCGGAGCTTACTCAAACTCATGTCCATTGAGTCGGGGATGCCATCCAACCATCGTATCTTCTATCATCCCCTTCTCCTCCTAGCTTCAGTCTTTCCCATCATGAGGGTCTTTTTAAATGAGTCAGTTCTTCACATCAGGTGACAAAAGTATTGGAGTCTCAGCTTCAGCATCAGTCCTTCCAATGAATATTCAAGACTGATTTCCTTTAGGATGGACTGGTTGGATCTCCTTGCAGTCCAACTCTCACATCCATACATGATCACTGGAAAAACCATAGCTTTGACTAGATGGACATTTGATGGCAAAGTAATGTCTGCTTTTTAATATGCTGTAGGCTGCTATCTATGGGGTTGCAGACAGTCGGACATGACTGAAGCGACTTAGCAGCAGCAGCAGCAGCAGCAGGTTGGTCATAACTTTTCTTCCAAGGAGTAAGCATCTTTTAATTTCATGGCTGTAGTCACCATCTGCAGTGATTTTGGAGCACCCCAAAATAAAGTTTTTCAAGGTTTCCCCATCTATTTGCCACGAAGTGATGGGACCAGATGTCACGATCTTGGTTTTATGTTGCGTTTGAAGCCAACTTTTTCACTCTCCTCTTTCACTTTCAAGAGGCTCTTTCGTTCTTCTCTTTCTGCCATAACGGTGGTGTCATCTGCATATCTGAGGTCATTGATATTTCTCCCAGCAATCTTGATTTCAGCTTGTGATTCATGCAGTGCAGCATTTCTCATGATGTACTCTGCGTATAAGTTATACAAGCAGGGTGACAGTATAAAGCCTTGACGTACTCCCTTCCTGATTTGGAATCAGTCTGTTGTCCCATGTCCAGTTCTAACTGTTGCTTCTTGACCTGCATACAGATTTCTTAGGAGGCAAGTCAGGTAGTCTGGTATGCCTATCTCTTGAAGAATTTTCCACAGTTTGTAGTGATCCACACAGTCAAAGACTTGGCATAGTCAATAAAGCAGAAGTGGATGTTTTTCTGGAATTCTTGTTTTTTTTTTCGATGATCCAGCAGATATTGGAAATCTGATCTCTGGTTCCTTTGCCTTTTCTAAATCCACTTGAACATCTGGAAGTTCATGGTTCGTGTACTGTTGAAGCCTTGCTTGGAGAATTCTGAGCATTACTTTGCTAGTGTGTGAGATAAGTGAAATTGTGTCATAGTTTGAACATTCCCTTCTTTGGGATTGGAATGAAACTGACCTTTTCCAGTCCTCTGGCCACTGCTGAGTTTTCCAAATTTGCTGGCATACTGAGTGCAGCACTTTCACAGCATGATCTTTTAGGATTTGAAATAGCTCGACTGGAATTCCATCACCTGCACTAGCTTTGTTCATAGTGATGCTTCCTACGGCCCACTTGACTTTGCATTCCAGGATGTCTGGCTCTAGGTGAGTGGTCACACCATCGTGTTTATCTGGGTTGTGAAGACCTTTTTTGTATAGTTCTTCTGTGTATTCTTGCCACCTCTTCTTAATATCTTTTGCTTCTGTTAGGTCCATACCATTTCTGTCCTTTATTGTGCTCATCTTTGCATGAAATGTTTCCTTGGTATCTCTTTTTTCTTGAAGAGATCTCTAGTCTTTCCCATTCTATTGTTGTCCATTTCTTTGCACTGATCACCGAGGAAGGCTTTCTTATCTCTCCTTGCTATTCTTTGGAACTCTGCATTCAAATGAGTATATCTTTCCTTTTCTCCTTTGCCTTTCGCTTCTCTTCTTTTCATAGCTGTTTAAGGCCTCCTCAGACAACCATTTTGCCTTTTTTGTATTTCTTTTTCTTGGGGATGGTCTTGATCACTGCCTCCTGTACAATGTCACAAACCTCTGTCAAGAGTTCCTCAGGAACTCTGTCTATCAGATCTAATCCCTTGAATCTATTTGTCACTTCCACTGTATAGTTGTAAGGGATTTGATTTAGGTCAAACCTGTATGGTCTAGTGATTTTCCCTACTTTCTTCAATTCAAGTGTGAATTTGGGAATAAGGCATTCATGATCTGAGCCAGTTAGCTCCTGGACTTGCTGAGTTACAACTACTTGAATTAGAAATAGGTTACATTTTCTTGGAATATACACTGATTTGTAACACTAAGGTGAAGTTAATTTGTTTTATGTGGTCCCTTCTCAACATCTCTTTCTCTCTTTTTCCCTTCATTGTTGAATTTGGTGGAAATTACAACTTTGCCTATTTCTGAATTCTGTCTATGTCTAAACACCAGCCTACAACTCTTAATCATTTCTAACCTTCTTGAAAAGGTGATAACAAGGCAGCTTTGATATTTAGTGCAAATTCTTCCCCACTGCTGGGAAAACCCCTATGCCTAAGACCTACAGATGGAATATCAATATCTTCATGTCATAGGTGAAGACTAGCAAAATTAGCACTTAATGCAGGCAATTCTTCCTGGCCTTCTCAAGTACATTTATGAAAGGAAGCAGATTAGTCTTCCTTGACTCTTAGCTCTTCAATTTTAATATATACTTTCTCTCTTGAAGACATCACTTATGTCCATGGATTTCATATCAACCACTTGGTGGTTGACTTCTAGCCCTCTCACTAAGTGGCTACAAGGCTAAATTATCTGACTCCAAGTTAACTTTCCAGCCTCATCGACTTCCTTTCCCTTCACTCCTGCTTCCTTTAGCCTCAGTAAGTAAGTGTTGCTCAATCATGTCTGACTCTTTGACCCCATGGACTGTAGCCCACCAGGCTCCTCTGTTCACGGAATTCTTTAGGCAAAAAATACTGGGGTGGCTAGCCATTCCCTTCTGCAGGGAATCTTTCCAACTCAGGAATCAAACCCAGCTCTCCTGCATTGCAGGCAGATAAGTGTCTGATGTTGAGAGGGATTGGGGGCAGGAGGAGAAGGGGACGACAGAGGATGAGATGGCTGGATGGCATCACTGACTCTATGGACGTGAGTCTGAGTGAACTCCAGGAGTTGCTGATGGACAGGGAGGCCTGGTGTGCTGAGATTCATGGGGTTGCAAAGAGTCGGACACGGCTGAGCGACTGAACTGAACTGAACTGTCTGAGCCACCAGGGAAACCCTCCTGTGGCCTTGGCAGAACGGAAATCCTCTGTTCTCCCTACTGATGCTCTTTTACACAGCTTAGCTAGTTATTCTAATGAACTTTCATTTCTCTATTAAGAAAACGCACCCAGCTCAACTGTTTCCTCCCTTTTTTGGAGCATTTATTTGAAACCCTCTATCCTAGAGGAAGAGTAAATTAAAATTTTTTTTTAGCTCCCAAAGCACTTTATCCTCAAATTTAGCATACTTCATTGAGGTTGTACAAGAATTCTCACAGACTAGATGCTCAAAAAAAAAAATTTTTTTTTGCAGCTTTATCTAACTGACTTAGAACATTGAGTTAGTTTAAAAAGTGCAACGTGTTGACTGGATACAGTTATAATCTTGCAAAATGATTGCACTGTGGTGTTAATGAGCATCTCCATCGTGTCACATAATCACCACTTGTTTTTTTGTAGTGAGAACGTTTAGCATATACTTGCTTAGCCACTGTCAAGTGTACAATACAGAATCATTAACTGTAATCACCAGGCTGGATATTAGAGCCCCAGAGCTTATTCAGCTAATAACTGGGAGTTTGTGCCCTCTGACCAGCATGTCCCTATTTTTCTCAACCCCAGCCCCTGGCAGCCACCAATCCACTCTCAGTCGAGGAGTTCAGCTTTTCCAGATTCCACATATAAATAATATTATACAATAATAGTCTTTCTCGGACTTATTTTGCTTAGTGTACTGCTCTCAAGGGCGATCTGTGTTGTCTCAAATGGCAGGATTTCCTTCTTTCCCATGGCTGGATACTATTGCTTTATACATAGCACGTCTTCCTTATCTATGCATCTACTGATGCACGTTTAGGTTTTTTTCCTTATCTCCTTCATTGTGAACAATGCTACGATGGATGTATAGACCTGGCTGCATCCTGTCTTCATTTGTTGTACAACTCAATAGCAAGAAAAATTTGATTTAAAAAAATGGTCAGAGTACTTGAATACTTTTTTTTTTTCCCAAAGGTGGCATACAAATAGCCAACAGGTATAGGAAAAGGTACTCTTACCTCACTTATCTTCAGATACAAATTTAAACCACAGTGAGATCACCACATGCCTGTTAGAATTATCATCATCAAAATGACAAGAAATACTAATGACAAGAGTTTGCAAAGGTAGGGGAAAAGGGAACCCCTGTATGGTGTTGGTGTCAATGTACATTGGTGCAGAAACTATGGATAACAGTATGAAGGTTCCTCAAAAAATCGAAAATAGAACTACCATATGACTCCAGTACTCTTGCCTGGAAAATCCCATGGATGGAGGAGCCTGGTGGGCTGCAGTCCATGGGGTCGCTAAGAGTTGGACACAACTGAGCGACTTCACTTTCCCTTTTCACTTTCATGCATTGGAGAAGGAAATGGCAACCCACTGCAGTGTTCTTGCCTGCAGAATCCCAGAGACAGTGGGCCCCCATCTATGGGGTTGCACAGAGTCAGACACGACTGACTTAGCAGCAGCAGCAGCAGCAGCAGCAGCATAATCCAGCAATCCCACTTCTGGGTATTTATCCAAAGCTAATGCTTCCTTAATTCAATGAATTGCTTATGCGTTATTCTCAGCAATTTCTTCTTCATGCTCCCAACCATGATAAGCTCCCTCCCCTCTGACACGTGGAAGCCGAACATTCATCTACTCAGCCTTTGTCACAATACATCACAACTCGGTTTTTCCTCTGATCTCCACTAGACTGCAAACACCTTGGGGTCACAGTCTCTGCTACTGTCAGAGTCTATCACTGTTTCTTGCATACAGGGGTCCCCCACTCAGTACTGAATGGAGAGAATGAACTCAAAGGGCAGCACACTTAGTCCCCAGGGTTTGTGACTTCAGTGACCTTTCTCTCCAGTGATGTCTGACCATGCTTCTCATTTGTGTCACTCAATTTAACTTGTGGCTATAGCTTGTTCTCTATTTTCTGCTTATTTTTTCTTGTTTGTAAATACTGTCTCTCCACTAAGCTAATTCACTGAGGGCCTTGCAACTCACATCTCCCTAATAGGGAAGAATGGATTGCTATAGTGATACAGGTTCTTAAGGACTTGGGATTTTCTTTTTATCAGGAATTACCTCTGAAACAATCCCACTGGAGGTCACATAGAGGCCATAAGACAATAATGAGTGTACAGTCAAATGTAGCTGCATTATGGGGAACATCTGAAAATTCAGCAGAGATGGTGAAATACCTTCTGAAGCAATCATGATGAAGATTTTTGCAACACATTAAAAACAAGATCATCAGTTAATCTGACTGGTATTAGATTGCTTTCATAGTATCTGAGTTTTTCAGAAGTTATCTCCTGAAACCACAAATTTGGGGGAGTTTTATTTTGCCTCTCAACCAAAACACTGACTACTGTATAACAAGTTTAAATCTGCTGCCTAAATAGCCATGAGATTTATATAGCCTATAGATGTCTTCAAGAAAATTAGAGATATCAAGGGAAATTTTCATGCAAAGATGGGCACAATAAAGGACAGAAATGGTATGGACCCAACAGAAGCAAAAGATATTAAGAAGAGGTGGCAGGAATACACAGGAGAACTTTACAAAAAAGATCTTCACAACCCAGATAACCACGATGGTGTGATCACTTACCTAGAGCCAGACATCCTTGAATGCAAAGTCAAGAGGGCCTTAGGAAGCATCACTATGAACAAAGCTAGTGCAGGTGATGGAATTTCAGTCAAGCTATTTCAAATCCTAAAGGATGATGCTATGGAAGTGTTGCACTCAGTATGCCAGCAAATTTGGGAAACTCAGCAGTGGCTACAGGACTGGGAAAGGTCAGTTTTCATTCCAATCCCAAAGAATGCTTGAACTACTGCACAACTGCACTCATCTCACACACTAGCAAAGCAATGCTCAGAATTCTCCAAGCAAGATTTCAACAGTACGTGAACCATGAACTTCCAGATGGTCCAGCTGGATTTAGAAAAGGCAGAGGAACCAGAGATCTAACTGCCAACATCTGCTGGATCATCAAAAAAGCAAGAAGAGTTCGAGAAAAACACCTACTTCTGCTTTATTGACTATGCCAAATCCTTTGACTGTGTGGATCACAATAAACTGTGGAAAATTCTTCAAGAGATGGGAATATCAGATCACCTGACTTGCCTCCTGAGAAATCTGTATGCAGGTCAAGAAGCAACAGTTAGAACTGGACATGGAACAACAGACTGGTTCCAAATCGGAAAAGGAGTACAGCAAGGCTGTATATTGTTACCCTGCTTATTTAACTTATATGCAGAGTACATCATCAGAAATGATGGACTGGATGAAACACAAGTTGGAATCAAGATTTCTGGGAGAAATATCAATGACCTCAGATAAGCAGATGACACCACCCTTATGGCAAAAAGTGAAGAAGAACTAAAGAGTCTCTTGATGAAAGTGAAAGAGGAGAGTGAAAAAGTTGGCTGAAAACTCAGCATTCAGAAAACCAAGATTGTGGCATCTGGTCCCATCACTTCATGGCAAATAGATGGGGAAACAGTGAAAACAGTGAAAAACCTTATTTTGAGGGGGTTCCAAAAATCACTGCAGATGGTAACTGCAGCCATGAACAAACAAAACCTTATTTTGAGGGGGTTCCAAAAATCACTGCAGATGGTAACTTTGCTCCTTGGAAGAAAAGCTATGACCAGCATAGACAGCATATTAAAAAGCAGAGACATTACTTTGCCATCAAAGGCCTGTCTAGTCAAAACTATGGCTTTTCCAGGAGTCATGTATGGATGTGAGAGATGGACTGTGAAGAAAGCTGAGTGCTGAAGAAGTTTTGCTTTTGAATTATGGTGTTGGAAAAGACTCTTGAGAGTCCCTTGGACAACAAGGTGATCCAACTAGTCCATCATAAAGGAAATCAGTCTTGAATATTCATTGGAAGGACTGATGCTGAAGCTGAGACTCCAATACTTTGGCCACCTGATGTGAAAAACTGCCTCATTGGAAAAGACCCTGGTGATGGGAAAGATTGAAGGCAGGAGGAGAAGGGGATGACAGAGGATGAGATGGTTGGATGGCATCCCCAACTCAATGGACATGAGTTTGAGTAAGCTCCAGGAGTTAGTAATGGACAAGGAAGCCTGGCATGCTACAGTCCATGGGGTCACCAAGAGCTGGACCCAACTGAGTGACTGAAATAAACTGAACTGATATAGCCATGAGAAAATTCCTCCATTTGACTTTGACAAATATACAAGAGGTTTAAGAGAGAAAAATATTTTGTCTTAAATACCCAGTGTTAATGAGAGAATGAAGATATTTTTTACTTTGATGTATATTTTCAATTGACTTCAAAATATTACTTTTCTCAGTTAAACAGATACAACTAGACTTATAATTAGCTTTTTAAAAGTTGCTCTAGTTAGTGACTATTTAATGATGTAAGATAATCAAATTTCTCTTTATTATTATATATATTTATTCAAGCCTTTCATCAAGGGCCACCCCATTTTTTCATGCTTCCCTCTGTTTGCTAAGGGAAGGAATGAACTAAATAATCCCTAGAGAAGAAAAGATCAGAAATCATGAATTTCCTGAAAGATATTGGAATCTGTACTTAAAATCATGTTTTTGTAGGAGAAAGGCAAATCTAGAAGTTATTCTACCTATAGAGCTGGGGTTGAAGTGTTGACAAGCTGTGAAATGTAGTACCGTTTTTTGTTTGTTCGAAGCTGGTACCACTAGAATAATTACCAGCACAATGGAAGGTCAAGTTCAAGAGCCAAAGCAAAAAATACAATCAATTATATAATGGATTCTTTATGAAGTTATGTATTAAGTTAATGGTTTCCAATTGCACAACTTTAACTAATACTCCGTTTGCATGACATAGAGATTGTCCAGGTTTTGTATCTGTACTACAGCTTTAGTATTTCATTTAAGGAGAATAAAACAAGGTTGTTAATCAACTACCTTAAATTTTAAAGTAACAAATCAACTCACAGAGTTGTGCTTCACATAGCTTGTTACGTGGTGTGATAGATGAACAGAACACGGTCACTGGTATCTAGGGACGTTTATCATGTAAGCGTAAAGATAACTGACCTCTCTAAATTTTCCTTTTTATCTCTATAAATGAGAGTACCAATGCAGCTTCACATAATCGTAGTCATCATTAAATAAGATAATATATTTAAAGGGCTTCAGAATAGTGCTTAGCATATTTAATCCATTTATGAAAAGAGCTAAGCTGTTACATATTAAAAAAGCATCATCATTGTGGCAAAGTCACTGCAAAAGGGCTAGTCAAATAACACGACTGAATCGGTCACTAGATCCATTGCATTTTAACATATTTTGTGGTCTTATCTCTGTTGGGAGGAGGGTATTTGGAAAAAAGTAACAGAAAGTCTACTAACGAATGGATTAGACAAGTAGATTTATAGTTCTTATTCAGAAGTCTGGAGTGGACTCAAGACGGACTCTGATCCTCATGAGGGTAATCAAGGGTTCAGATTTTTCCTATCACGCTGTTTGTAATCCTTGGTATGGCTTCCTTTTCACGGTCACAGGATGGCTACTGCACTTCCAGCATTACATCGATATTCCAAACATAAGGCAAAGCGATAAAGATCCCCAAACCTTCCCCACATCAGGATTTTGTTCATTATTTGAAAATGTGACCACATCCCCAGCAGAGTTTTAATCATATCTCATTAGGAAGAAGACACATACCAAACAGTCATTCAACACGAAGAGGACCGAGAGGCTTTAGATTTAAACTAGGCACACAGCCACCCCTCTGTATTCTATTGCATAGAAATATCCAAGTTGTAGAGGGAGGAAGAGGAATGAATACTGGATAATCAACCAGCAGTGTCAGTCACAGTAATAGCCAAGGAATTTATTTTACAGTTTAAGACAAGGCATGTCATTCACGATCTCAAAAGACAAGCACAGTTAAGATACGCCCATGCGTGCTCACGTGTGCTATATCCTGCACGCTATGGTCCAGTTTAGCAAAGACTATTAGGATAGGACTCAGGTCCCGAGTTCTAGCCTTGCATCTGTCGTTAGTTCGCTGCTTAGCTTTGCGCAAACTGGCCTATGATTTCCTCCTTCACTAGTTTCCGAGGTCAAGTGAGATGACTTCTAACATCGCTCTCCGGTTTTAAATTCTGTGGTCTCGTGATTATATTTACTTCTTTCCTTTTTAAACATCAAATATAATTCCCCAAAGCTTAGTAATTTCTTAGAATATTTGAGTTCTGATTAAAACAATCATCTAAAGTTATTCATTGCTCTCAGAGTTGTGCTAGGCAACAAATAAGACACAAACAAGTTAAAGCCGAGTTCCCTACTCTCCGCTTACGAAACTAAGCGTACCTGACACGGCCATTATTCACTGTCAGTGCAGGAGTTCCAAGAAAAGATAGGTCAGAATGACGCGAAGAAGCTGGAGATGGCTTCGCGAAGGAAATGGAACTGGAAGTTCCACCGCAGTGGCATCTGAAATAAAATACAAAGTAGAATAAAGAGACTTGATGAGATGGAGGAAATATGAAGCGGTATCTCTGAAAAGGGGTTACAGTATTGAGAGAGAGACAGATTAGAAGGTAAGCTTACCATTTAGGGGACCAAGGAAACAGCTAGTACTCATTAGGTGAAAAAGTATATGCTGGTGACTGATAAAAATCAGATTGACTATAGAGTTCTTTCCTCCTGTAATTCTTGTTCTCAATGCAAATGTTCAGCTAAGACCAGGATGTCAAGTCACCTTTAAGTGACTCTACCCTTAGCATGCACAGCACGTTTGCTTAGACTCAGAGCAACCTGTACTTAAGCTTTGTATAAGTTCATGTGACTCCAGAAGTATAATGCATCCTTTAATTTCTATGCTGTGTACCAGAACCAGACTCACTATGTGCATTGTGCCAGTACCACATCTAGACATAGCCGACTCCTGGATCCTGGACTGTGCCAAGTGCTAAGTCACTTCAATCCAACTCTTTGATTTTCCTGAAGGAAATCTGTCCTGAATACTCATTAGAAGGACTGATGCTGAAGCTGAAGCTCCAATACTTTGGCCACTTGATGCGAAGAACTGACTCATTGGAAAAGACCCTGATGATAGGAAAGACTGAAGGCAGGAGGAGAAGGGGACAACAGAGGATGAGATGGTTGGGTGGCATCATCGACTCGATGGACATGAGTTTGAGCAAGCTCGGGGAGTTGGTGAAGGACAGGGAGGCCAGGTGCGCTGCAGTGCACGGGGTTGCAAAGAGTTGGACACGACTGAGCAACTGAAGTGAACTGACTCCTAGACCTTGCTAAGTGCTAAATCGCTTCAGTAGTGTCCAGCTCTTGCGATCCCATTGACTGTAGCCTGTCAGGCTCCTCTGTCCATGGAATTTTCCAGGCGAGAACACTGGACTGGGTTCACTTTTCTTCAGGAGATTTTTCCAACCCAGGGGTTGAACCCACATCTCTTTTGTTTCCTGCGCTGGCCAGGCGGGTTCTTTACCGCTAGTATACTAGACCCTAAGCTGGGCCAAAAGAAAACAAAAAGTATCCCTCTATATTTTGGTTTGATCTTTAATTGCAAACCAGTTAGTCACAGATGACAACCTAATTCTCACTAGCCATGGTCTAACTGGTCAGGTCTCCTATGCTTTGTTCTGAGAGACTGAAGAAGCACAGTACTGATTTACTGATTCACTGGAAAATGAAAACCACTGGCACCTGAAGAGAAAATGGACTGCTCTACAGAGTTTTGTGTCTTGGCAGCATTTGAAAGAAAAAACAAAGTAGTTCAGCGTCAGGAAGATGAGGTAGAGGTATTATTTCAGAGGAAAATGAGGAAGACCTAGATTAAGGAATTGGACTTTTCAGTGAGGGGAAAACTGATGGGATGTGAGCGATAGACTGGGAACAAGGAATGAAGCAGAATACAGGGCATGCAAGTATATCTATTTTAGACCTGTGTTGGTACCACATTTGTGCATTTCCTGCCTTAGCTGTAGGGCCCGGACGGTCCTAAGGTCCTTTTGAGAACATGAGGGTACCAGATCTACCTGGTTAGAAAGGAATCAAGGGTGGTCCCATGCAATGGCTGTTCATTCAAAAAACCATAGGCAATGAGAGAGAAATCTGACTATGGCTGAGATAAAGCCTTTAGCTTTCTAGCCTGCATGGAATTTATAAACCTTGACAGGAAATTCTAATGGCGATATCATTTAAATAGTTACACTTAAAAATAAGAAAACTTTTTACAAGTCTAGTTTACTTTAATATTCCTACAGCACTTTAAGCCTGTGTTAGCTTCCCTATAGATTTCATGTTTCTAGATGCAATCTACCTAATGTCTTTATAGCCTCCTCAATTTATAAACTATCCAATATTTAAAATACTTGATTATATATATCCCCACTATGTTGATAATGTTGTTAAAGTTTGACAACTGTAAACTTAAAAAAAAAACATTTTTAGTAAGTAAGGTAATAGAAAATAAGGAAAGAAAAGAATATGAGAGCACTTTCAAATAATGGAGTTGTAATTTTAGTTCAAGTTCAATTGTTAACATAGTATATGTATACTATGTATACTTAGGGGATTTTTAAAGGAATACCACATTATAATCAGAGGTTTTTAAGCACTAATTGGGAAACAGAGCTTTTCATAGTCTAAATCTCCAAAAATATCTTTTTTTTAAGTGCCTTTCTGACGTGACTTCTCTTGGTAGCTAGAATAACTTAACCAACAAATCCCCACAGGTTCACAAGTCACTAACCATATCAAACTTAATAGCTCCTGGGGAATCATTAAAGATTACTGCATCGATCTGCTTGTGACATATATGACCTTAGCTAAAGTTACAAGTGTCTTTTTTCCTGTTCCAGGTGGTTTTTTTCTTCATAGTATTTGAAAGATTTAGCTTTTTATATTTAAAAGGTAAAACCCAAGGACGGTTTATTCTGAGAGTGCTGTTTTAATATTTAGGGCTCAGGTTTCCCTTTGAAACTCTGATAAGACTCAAGATGATGCATTTGCTCACATGATTTCAGAGGATTCACGAACTCTCAAAGCCACTCTATGAAATGTAGATGAAGACTCCTCCAAACTATATGGTTAATTAGCAACTCATCAATGCAATAATCTTAACTGAAGGAAGGCTTCCAATTGGGATAAAGATAAATCTGTTCATTGGAGCACTGGTCCTGAAGATGTTGATATGGTTGCTCCCTGGAGGTGAAAACCAAGCCTTACTGAGTCACTGATGGTTGGTGGGAAATGCTGTAAGCCTCACAACTGCGGAGGGAAGCATGACCCTGTAATCGCCTGTCATTCGTCCTGGGCATTTCACACCCATATTATCTGCTCCTCTGTCTACATTTCTTTATCATACACGTGACAAAAAATTATTGTCTACTGTATATCAGATACTCAAGACAAAACAGAACTTCCTGCTGTATGTGACTTACATTCCAGGGGACAACACAGAAAACAGAAAATAAATGTGTTACACTGGTGTCAGAATGGAGTGGGGGGGGGTGGAACGCTAGCTAAAAATGCTTGTAGTGTACCCCAACAAGAAATGGAGTGTGGGTCTCTCTTATTTGAAAACTGGTGGGATTTCTGTCTGCTTTAGCCAAGAAACAGCTGTGAAGGTGACTCTGCGTTGATGTCCAGTCCCAGACCTGGAGAGCCTAGACAATTCCTTTTCTGTTTGAAGTCTGGCTAATCTGATGGACAGTGCATGTAAAAATCTCAAGAGTTCACGGAGAGGGATGCGGGTGTGCGAATCTCCAGCCACCTTTCCAAGGTGCCAGACATGAGAGTGAAGGCTCCACCAGCTACCAGCTGGATAGAATGAGTGACCCATCCATTCCACGTGGAACAAAAGATCCATTCAGACTTTCTCTTCTCTAATTTATGACCCAGAGGTCATGAATCTAATATAATGACCATTGATTTAAGCCACAGAATTTGGGGTGGTTTGTTAGTCAGCTATAGATATTGGAACCATGGTGGTTGCTTCCACAAAAACAAAAAACTCACGCTATGTTATTTCAGGCAAGTCCTCAGTGGTGTCAGTGCTTCACTGCATACTAATTAACCCCTTTCTTTTTTCTGACAGCACTGTTCTGGAAGTTTTCCACTCCACTCAAACTCAAAACACATCCCTTACTCTCCACATGGTCATCGCAAGACTCTGCCTTGCCCTAAATAAAAAAACCAAGATCATGGCATCCAGTCCCATCACTTCATGGCAAATAGATGGAAACTAAAAAATGGAAACTAGCAGATTTTACTTTCTTAGGCTCCAAAATCACTGTGGATGGTGGATGTAGACATGAAATGAAAAGATACTCCTTAGAAGAAAAGCTATGACAAACCTACACAGTACATTAAAAAGCAGAGACATCACTTTGTCAGTAAAGGTCTGTATAGTCAAAGCCATAGTTTTTCCAGTAGTCATGTATGGATGAGAGAGTTGGACCATAAAGAAGGCTGAGTGCCGAAGAATTTATGCTTTCAAACTGTGGTGCTGGAGAAGACTCTTGAGAGTCCCTTGGACTGCAAGGAGTCAAACCAGTCAATCCTAAAGGTAATCAACCCTGAATATTCATTGGAAGGACTGATGCTAAAACTCCAAACTTTGGCCACCTGATTTGCAGAGCCAATTCATTAAAAAGATCTTGATTCTGGGAAAGATTGAGAGCAGGAGGAGAAGAAAGCAACAGAGGATGGGATGATTGGATGGCACCACAAACTCAATGGACTTGAGTTTGAGCAAATTCCAGGAGACAGTGAAGGGAAGTCTAGGGCGCTACAGTCCGTGGGGTTGCAACGAGTTGGACACAACTGAGCAACTGAACAAATTAAACTATAAAGATATCCTAATTTAATATAGAATTACCAGTATCAAAACTTCTCTACTCTGCTTTAACTCAGAATCCTGTATGTTCTACCATTTTCTCCCCCTCCTCCCCTCTCTTAGGAGGAAGAACATACACTTATTTCCAAAGGTAATCTTCTACTTCACTGGCAATTTCGATCCATTTGGTCTCTTCCACTTAACTCTGGTGATGTTTTTACTCTTCCCCTCCACCCTCCTCCTGCTTTTCTTATGTCACCAGTTGCTTTTTCTCGTGTCTTGTTCAGTTTCACACTGGCAACATTCTTTTTGAAACACTGTCTTTCCTGGTTTTCTAAGACACTGAATTTTAAACCACCCTGCACATTGCTGCCATAATTATCTTCCTAAAAGAAGCATTCTACTATGTAATTTTTTTCCTCATGAACCATCAACGTCTCCACATTGCCTTCTAAATAAAGACCACAATCTTCTCATGATAGACTTAACCCACATAAACAACAATAAGATGTTTTGGCATTTTATTTTGTAAGCCTTTATTCAGTTGAATGTTTCAGACATCTCTGATTTCTTTCACGTTGAGTCTTCATCTTAAAAAACTTTTATTCCCTTCCTGAATCCTGCCCATTCTTTAAAGGCACTGTGGAAATCCCAGTTCAACTTCCCTAATCCAAGCTTCTAGAATGATGAACACATTATGAACTCCTCCTTCTTCCTAATTACATCCAGCACCTGCCTTGCATTCCTATCGGATCATTCTTTTTCTGCTTTGTTAAATGCCTTGCATCACTATTACTTTTTCACAATACTTTTAAGGTCTGTGAGGTGTCAGGCCCTGGGAGCCATGCTAAGGAAACAGAGACAAAAGCAGCTGTTCATTCTCAAGAAACACACATTCTAGTGTGAAGACAATGAGTTGCAGTGAGCCTCTTTCAAACCCTGACAAAATCATGGTTTAAAGGGAATGTGATGCATGGATGTTCATTCATTCTAGAAGAAGGCCGAAACTGAGTCTTTAAACAGTGTGAACTTATTCAAGATAAATGGGAAAGGCATTCTAGATGAAGGGGGCAATAGATAGGAAAGCACTGTGGAACACAGAAGAAAAGTGTGGGCAGATTGTTGATGCTGGAGACTAGGATGCAGGCAGAATGAAGAGAAAGATGAAGCTAGAGAGGCAGGTTGGACCAGACAGGCCATGGATGGTCTCCTTTGCCAGGACAAAGAGCTTGACAAGCACATTGAAGACGCACAGACAACTTGCACAGAGACAGAAGTGAGATGACATGATGAGAGATCACATGGCAATTCCGGTTTCAAGTCAGCTTTCTCCCACAAAAAAAAGTCAGGATTCTGAAAGAGATGGCATTGCATTTATTTCACGCTTGTATCACTGCTAGAATTTTATGCAGTGTCTCACATGTAGGAGATACTGTGTAATGATTTTATGACTAAAGAGTTTGGAAGTTACTGTGTCTACTCTGTTCATTAGATTTGTTGTTTAGTTGCTCGGTGGTGTCTGACTCTTTGCCGCCTCATGGCCAGACTCCTCTGCCTATGAGATTTTCCAGGCAAGAATACTGGAGTGGGTTGCCCTTTCCTTCTCCTAGGGATTTTCCTGACTCAGGGATTCTTTCCCACTGACCCCTTGGGGAAGCCCAGACACATTCACTAGGTATGTTGTTACTATTGTTTGATCTTGCAGTGAAGGAGGGAAAATAGCGTTCAGAGAAGGGAGACAGTGACTGCGTCCTCTCCCACCGACCCTGCACTGGCGCCTGGTCCTTTCAGGCTCTGGAGGCCTAATGCCAGACTGTGATCTGTTATGCCTCTTTCAAGATAGAAATGCCTATTCAGCACACAGGATTTCAGGGCACCTTTCTACACCTTCTGCTTAGGCAAAGAGAAACAGAACGCACCTACAGTGGTAACCACTCTTTTCTTGAGTAGGCTACCAACTTGAAATATGAGGAAAAGTCTTATACAGTCTTATTTTTGTTCACCTGAATGCTTAGTTGCTCACTCGTGTCTGACTCTTTGTGACCCCATGGACTGTAGCCCACCAGCCTCCTCCATCCATGAGATTTCCCAGACAAGAATAGTGGAGTGGGTTGCCATTTCCTCCTCCAGGGGATCTTCCTGACCCAGGGATTGAACTTGCATCTCCCGTGTCTTCCTTCAAGGCAGGTCAATTCTTTACAGCTGAGCCACCAGGGAAGGCCTATTTTTGATCATACTCTGATCCATATGATAATAAGCTCGATATCTTTTGTTATACAATATTCAGAAGAGTTTCCCAGAGCCACACTCCTGTTGGATAGTAGCCCATACCTATTTCCTGTTGTAACTAGACTGGGGCCTCAGATGACCATTGGGAGGAAACCCAAGCCCTCTTAAATCAGATACTTAAATCAGATCAGACACCCAAATCAGATACTTTAAGTCAGCCGAAAGAGATGAGGAAGGTGGAGCAGATGTTATGAGAAGCCTCCCATCCCTCACAGAACTGTTGACAGGCAAGGGGCCTCCAAGGGCAACGCCAAAGAAACCGTGTTAGGAACTGCTTCTCGACGAGGTCTTTGCTGAGTGTCAAATTCTTCCTACTTCCTTCTCATCCATTTTACTCTCTGTGTAAGTGGTGCTGACAGGAAACACATGACGCTTGGACAGGTAAGGGAAGCGAGGCTTTTCCAGATAAAAAAGGTTTGACCTGTATGTAAGCGCAAACCACATACCTTTCAACAATGTGTATGAGAGTGGGGTCAATAATTATGACGTACACTGCAAGAACAAAAACTGAAGGATGTTTCTCCAATGTTTCCAAAAGCTCAGATATCCAAGGATGTCGCCGACCTAGGTAATCGGCCAGGGGAGGAGCCGAAAGAATAGCTCTGCAAAGGACCCGTATCACCGTGCTTCCCCATTTTCTGTCCCTTCTCAGTAATGTATGTCTGGTTTATGGGCAATCCTTTTACTTCTTACTGGTAACCCCCGAGTGAAAATTGCTTCTGGGAGAGTGTCAGGATTCAGAGAGGGTCTGAGGAGCAAGCTTTGTAGTTTATCTTGCCTCACAAAATTGCTAGCAAGAGAAAAGTGCAAACTTGGCCTCACACAGCTCTCCCATTTAAAGGATAAAATCTTGTTGAGGGGGTGATGAATGTGATAGAAAACACATAATTTGTTTCCGATGTAAAGAATGCTGACAGCTTTAAAAAAACATTGCTTTACCTGGCTTTCTTGGCAAATTTGATTTGCAAGGAAAGCAGGGACTAGAAAACACCCAATTGTCACTTTGGTGGTCACTTGTCTAAGCATAACCATCTCTATTATGCAGTTAGGTGACTCATTACAGAACTCTGGCTATATCACAAAGGCCTTACCCACTGATAAAATTCCCCAGCTTGCGTCGCAATGGTACCAGAAAGTTTCGCAAAAGGAAGTGACATTTGTTTCTTGCTTTATGACTAGAGTAAATGCTGCAAGGTGGGAGAAGTTTAAATGGACATGGCTTTGGGCTTCTGGCGCTTTGAGCGAGGGAATTGTTGACAAATGACTGAAGCCTTTGAGCCTCCGCTTCTATATGAACAAAATGCATGATAAAATCTACTTTATGGGAATATTGTGATGCTTAATGACAACATCTGTGTTAAGCAGTTAGCCCATTACTTGGTATTTGGTCATAGATATCTACTACTACTCTTTCCTATACTTTTTTCTGTCTACACATCACTAAGTAAAATCAGCATACAGTGAAGGCACATATGACTTTGTTTCATTTCACTTCAGTTCAGTTCAGTGGCTCAGTCGTGTCCGACTCTTTGTGACCCCATGAATCGCAGCATGCCAGGCCTCCCTGTCCATCACCAACTCCCAGAGTCCACCCAAACCCAGGTCCATCGAGTTGGTGATGCCATCCAGCCATCTCATCCTCTGTCGTCCTCTTCTGTTCCTGCCCCCAATCCCTCCCAGCATCAGGGTCTTTGCCAATGAGTCAACTCTTTGCCAAAGTATTGGAGTTTCAGCTTTAGCATCAGTCCTTCCAATGAATTCCCAGGACTGATCTCCTTTAGGATGGACTGGTTGGACCACGTTGCAGTCCAAGGGACTCTCAAGAGTTGTTTCACTTAGACAAGCTAAAAATTCTCTGTATAATTAATCTTATCTTTGTACAAAGGAAAAGTAAACACGACTTTCTCAGTTTTATCTTTTTCAGTCTTTTGCCCGCTAAGTACTGTCAGTTCAGTTCAGTTCAGTCGCTCAGTCGTGTCCGACTCTTTGTGACCCAATGAATCGCAGCACGCCACNGACGCGGACGGGGCGACCAGGAGGCGTTCTCCTGGCTGCTTAACTTTTCGTGTTGCCTCTGTGCTACTGACGCGGCAGAAGTCAACCCCCACGTCTCACCAAGTGAACTGCTTAGCGACAATTCTACATCACTTTTTCTTAACAAAGTTTCACATTCTTGATAAGACACCAAAGAATATAAATGTTTCATTTCAGGTCAGTCGCTCAGTCGTGTCCGACTCTTTGCGACCCCATGAATCGCAGCACGCCAGGCCTCCCTGTCCATCACCAACTCCTGGGGTTCACTCAGACTCACGTCCGTCGAGTCAGTGATGCCATCCAGCCATCTCATCCTCTGTCATCCCCTTCTCCTCCTGCCTCGAGTCCCTCCCAGCATCAGAGTCTTTTCCAATGAGTCAACTCTTCGCATGAGGTGGCCAGAGTACTGGAGTTTCAGCTTCAGCATCATTCCTTCCAAAGAAATCCCAGGGCTCACCTCCTTCAGAATGGACTGGTTGGATCTCCTTGCAGTCCAAGGGACTCTCAAGAGTCTTCTCCAACACCACAGTTCAAAAGCATCGATTCTTCGATGCTCAGCCTTCTTCACAGTCCAACTCTCACGTCCATCCATGACTACTGGAAAAACCATAGCCTTGACTAGACGAACCTTAGTCGGCAAAGTAATATCTCTGCTTTTGAATATGCTATCTAGGTTGGTCATAACTTTTCTTCCAAGGAGTAAGCATCTTTTGATTTCGTGGCTGCAGTCACCATCTGCAGTGATTTTGGAGCCCAGAAAAATACAGTCTGACACTGTTTCCACTGTTTCCCCATCTATTTCCCATGAAGTGATGGGACTGGATGCCATGATCTTCGTTTTCTGGATGTTGAGCTTTAAGCCAATTTTTTTCACTCTCCTCTTTCACTTTCATCAAGAGGCTTTTTACCTCCTCTTCACTTTCTGCCATAAGGAAGGGTGGTGTCATCTGCATATCTGAGGTTATTGATATTTCTCCCAGCAATCTTGATTCCAGCTTGTTTCTTCCAGTCCAGCATTTCTCATGATGTATTTTGCATATAAGTTAAATAAGCAGGGTGACAATATACAGCCTTGACGTCCTCCTTTTCCTATTTGGAACCAGTAGCTGAATAATTTACCACCATTTTACTCCAGATTGATTAACATATTCAACAAAGACTTATTTGAACACAAGTTGATAGACCACGTGCTAGTGTCAGGTTCTCTTCAAAACCAAGGGGGCACTGCAATAAGCAAACCAAGCTCTGTGCTGTCATAGAGCTCATCCTCTAGTACACACGGGCACTGGGGCTGGAGAGAAACTGACAACAAAGAGAAGTGCGTGATGTGCCAAAGAGTGCTAAGAGCCTTGGGAAACGACAATGCCGGGCAAGCAACTGAGCATGGAAACAGAGACAGTATTACAGGGTAGTCCG